>CAJQZN010030225.1:0-24802 GCA_907164685.1 Colias eurytheme | reverse complement strand
AATATATTGTTGACTTATTTGTATAGTAGGTTATTCTCGTATTGGGTGTGAATGACTAGCGAAAAGATTAAGACATTGGGAACATTTTCCTGTATAATTTTAATATAAAAATACTTTATAAGTATTGTTACTGTGTCATATTGAAAAGAGCAAATATCTATCTTATAAAAAGTATTTACTGGTTGTCTTAATACTAGGACTAGTTATTTTAACTCTTGTATCAATTCATAAAAGCTTTACCGATTTTTGTTCATTTCATGTTCAGTAAAAAATCACTTATAATTAAAAACAATCCCATTTGAAAATAATCATGTCATATTTTGTACATATTATATTAGGTACTACAATCTCTCCAATACCATTTACAATAAGATTTCATTAGAACTGAAATACTAGCATCTTTTCTTAATAATTAGTTTGTATGTTATAGTTATTTTCTTGCCTATTCAATTTTAATGTAACATGTTTAGAATTTGTATGACTCATTTAGTGTTTATTTTAAACAGGACTTCTTGTCCATGTCTTCTTTTAAATGTGAAGAATTTTGATTAAATAAAGTTATATTTTTTGTAATTGTTGTAATTTTATTACTGCCATACTATAACAAGAAGAGACTATTGACCACCTCCTTGGGACAGGTTGATGCATGAGCGTAGCATCGAGGGGTCCTGGGTTCGATTCCCGGTGGATACAAGAAAAAATATGTCTCTGTCTGGTTGGACACAGAAGGTTGATCACCTACTTGTCCCTAAAGAAAATCGATCAGTGAAACAGATGTATAATGCATCTTACCCCACTAGGGCTAGGGGACATGGGTCTTCACTATTATAATGTATGTAACTACATATTGAACTAAAAGAACATATTAGAGTATAAGTAGCCATGACCATACTAAATACAATGGGAAGACATTATTTTATGTTTGTAATAGATACCTACAATCATAGCCTACAATGAACATTATAATATGTGAAGTTTATTCTATTATTATTTGAGTATTAATGCAGTAAAAAATTGAGTATTTAACAAACAATTTTATTATTTGAACATAGCCAAGATACAACAAATAAAACCAAGTTTTCAAGCTTTTATAATTAGTTTATTGGTAAGTTTTAATAGTTCAATAAAAACTCAGAACAAGATGAAGCTTTTTATTGTTTAGTCTATTGGGCTATACGGGCTATATTATAAGATTACATACAATATTATATTATGTAGCTTTCTACGGTCTACCTCACTGACCATTGGTAGGTACCTACATAGTATATTATGTATACTCCATATCTATACTACAGGCATATTGTATATAAATTTTCTTCCTTTAAAATCCTCGTTGCCAGTTAGAAACACAGATCTATAGTACCAGGGATTTTTTTTTACTTTTCCTAAAGTTGGTCCAGAACAGGGGATACCATTGTTTTGGTAAAGCCTGTAAATCAGTTTTGCTGAGGCTGTGTCCATTTGCCTCATTTAATTTTAATATAAATGATGTAGGTATTATCGTACTTATATAATGTGCTTTTGGCAATAAATTTCTTTTCTTTCTTTCCTAAAGCAGTATAATTTCCAGTGTGGGAAAGTGATGGCGCTAGGCGATCTAGGTACATACCGCTGTCATTTTTCTATCTAGTGGAAATAATACTGCTTTTAGACCTTGTATGGGGGCTGGTTGCGAGCTGGCCACGTCAGAGTCAAAGAAAATTTTCTCTAAAAGACAATATGATACGATTTGCCTGTGACACATACATTAATAACTACACTATCCAATCATAACTTTATCGTACTATCTGTCTCATTAATTATGTTCATTCGTTTCGGGTACTGCCAAACAAATACTTACCTGGTTACTTATAAATAATCAATTAAAATAATAATATGGTACATGTACCTATAGAATATACGAACATCATTAGGGCGGCCGTACTGCTCGAGCAGTCCGTGTACGGCCGCCCTTACTGCTATAAACGGGGAAAGAAACCGGCATCTCGAAGGATCAAAAGTTAACGAACAACAAAACAGTCATTAATGAGGCGCCTAATTAACTTGCGTATATAAATATTATATTTTCTATAGCTACCTATTAGTACTTAATAGGTACCTATAGTATGCTAAGCTTTTTTACTAGGTAGTTATAGCAGTGCCTCGGCCGCAGGCATGGCCGCAGGCAATATCGGGTAAGTATTTCTATATTTCATTTTATATTCCACCTATTATTGTTTAGATTCATTTAAATCGGTCCAGTAGGAAGAGTAACAAACATACATACTTACATCCATTCTCACAAAATTTCGCATTTATAATAATATTATCTACTACGGATAGGATCTAGGACTTCACCAAAAATAAATACTTACCTATTTTATATTACCTATAAATATTATCAAGGACTACGAAGATATAAGAAAATGGGCGTACGAAATTGTGGGCGTACCTACTTAGATAAATCCCATTTATGGATGTAATTTGTTAAAAAAAATCATTATCATAAATACCAATAATAATTATTATCATAAATACCTATAATAAATATTAATTAATGCGAAAGTAACTGTCTGTCTGTACGTCTTTTCTCTTCTTCACTACTCAAGCACTGCAGCGATTTGGATTGGTACTTAGTACTTACTGGTATTAGGTACCTATGTTGACTTGCTATTAATTTCCCTATTAAACATTACCTTTACTCTTTGCTATTAATGCTCTAACATTGGTAAAGAGATAGCGTGAGACTGAGACCTGAGATAGGATATGTCCTATGGGAACAGGGAAAGGTTCTCTATGCGGGTTTAACTTTGACTATGCGGACGAAGCCAGTAAACCACGGGTGGAAAGCTAGTAAGTAGGTACTATTATCTATTCTGTGGTAAAGTCGTTTAGCTACTATTATGTCCCGTCCGATTAGGGCCCTTCTGGCCTCCTCCACTCAAGAAACAGCCCAAGCCGAGGTTCGAAATCCCCGTCAAGGGGGGACGCCCTTGTGCATGTCGCTACCAGGGTGAACCTTCAGTTTACCCCCGCGTCCGCGTTAAAATGAAGAAGCCCTTCTGGCTAACATTGAGAGACACCACACAAAAAAAAAATACTATTATTTTGTATTCTGTGGTTAAGTATAAAACAAGGGTTTAATTCAGTTCTTATTGTCGATTTCTTCAGTCAGGCATACAAGTAGAGATTGTCTAATCTAAAAATGAACGCCCCTCCACTGTGTTTACGCTCACATTCAAAGTACGTGTATAGACGCAATACACACAAATTGGTCTGCCTCATTGGTCGTTCAGTCCTCCAGTCCTGTCCATGCCCGAACGACAGGACCAGTTGGCCAACTAGTGCATAAATGACGCGATGCACGACAGAACGGACGTGTCATTCCGTACATAGCGCACTCTCCCCGCCATACAATGCTAGGCACCTGAACTGATCGCCCGATTAGTTGACAAATCAGTGCGCGAAATTCAAAGTTTGCAGTAGAATCGCCGCGCGCACACATATAAAAGTGGTTCAATAATTATTTGTCCTCACACATTGAAACAATTAAGTTTAGTGGAAGGGCGTTCATTTTTAGATTAGACAATCTCTACTTAGCTACTAATTAAGAGTAAAACCTTTTAAGTCACCGATATTAAAAGAACACGAAACTCCGCCCATACCCATAACTCCGCGTTCAAACGTAAGGATCATAAACAATAAAAGCGCAGATCCATACGGCCCATTAACAATTAAGTTAGGCCAGAACATGATTTACACACGGCAAGCTCCGCCTGTCCACTGTGATTAATTTTATTAGTCGGGAAACGAGACGTGAATGGAAATGAGTTGTCAGTACAATTCATAAGAAATAGCGGTTTTAGTTGTCGCAGCGATACCGTTTATACAGCGGATGATAATATGTACCTATCTATATTTAAATAACAGCCATGGATTTGGTAGTCCAGTCTTGAAAGATTGAAAGAAAAGTTTCCATAATTAATGACGTAGGAACTTTTGAAGCTTGACAAGAAAATTAAAATAATACGCTGGCGATAGTTTCTCTGAGAGCACAGATTTTGTATGGCGATAGTAAATTGACCATTATTTTCATGGATAAAATTATAGTTTCGCTTCTAGACGTGTTGGCTAAGCATCATCAATATAAAAATATGTCTTGCACTGAGATATTTTTATAGAAAGCTGATAGGTGCGAAATAAAATATGTAACAGAAACTGAGCCGGTCGGCTGGTTTACCCGCAGACAAAACCATTGGTAGGTAAAAGTTAGTATTTCTAAAGCTTTTTTTCACAGGCTTATTCTAAACATCATTACAAGTTATATCATGAGCCTTTCAGTACTTTTGTCGTGGTGTTTGAACTTTGATACTCATAATATCATATCACATATCCAAACATGCAAACTTTGAAAATATACAAAAGTATTCAACAGCGAAAAGTTATCATTATTGAAAAGAAAACAATTAGATATGTAATTCATAGATCACACTGAGCTTCTTTCAAATCCGCTGTTTTCTTACAACTTAAACACTAATTGACAGCGTTAACTAAATAAACGCATTGTATTAAAATGTCTACGCGACGTGCTTACGATAAAATTGTAAAATACTCATCTAGTCATAAGTTAGCTCTCAGACGAATACTTAAATCTTACGGAAGACTAATAGACAGCCTAATTTAATGCGAAACTTAGACAGTTGTCTAATGAATGTCTTAGCGACTTTAATCAATATCAAACATTATGCATAATGCAAATTTTTTTGTATGTCTAGACTCAGAACCTTTTTAAATAGTAGGTAGGTATCAACCCGTACAGCACCTTAATTAAATACATTATTGCTCACTTACAAATTTGTCGAGCTGTGGTAAATCTTTTGACATACAACCTATTGTTTAAATTTAAAAATCATTTAATTGTTAAATCATATGGATATGGTAGTTGTTACTTGTTACTCGTTGTATCCGAATAGGTTCAATTCCTTTTAAAGTTTTAGTGGCATTTTTTTGAAGGCTTTTGATTGACTATTTTCGTTGAAAAGCTTTCCAAATCCATTCACCTCTAGGTATACGAGCTTTAAAAGCTTTCTCGACTCCCCTCTCTCTCGGTAGGACTAACTTACGTATTAAATATTTAAATGAGGGTTCTCACATGGTTTAGTGTAAATACAGTCAGTTGCATGCATATGCAACAGACGTGAACTTCCAACTGCGCTCAGCAGTAATTTTAACCAATAAAATAAAAATTGTATTTTCTCGAACACACCGCATAGTGTTTATAATATAGTGAGGTCGCAAGTTGGTTCTCAGACCTATGGAGTGTAAATGAGGTAAGATAAGTGTTTCATAAAAAAGGGAGAAAAAAATAGGTTTTCAATTTTTTTATATACCAAGATGATATTTTTTTTATATTTCTACTGAGGCGGATCAGTTATCCTATAAGGCTTACTATTTGGATTATGGAAGGCGTTAGGATCCTTCCTAATAAGCCGGTAGGCCTACTAGTTGGCCTACCATCAGCCGTCCCTGGCAGACCATAGATATTCGTATCTACGACTTTCGTGTCGTACGTTGTACATGATATCGAAAGCCGGTTAAAATTATTGTAAAAAAAAAGAAGGTAGGATAGAAATTTTGTCGATATGAATTATCTTTTAATTTTCATCTATAATATCTGCCAGACCGTGAAAGTTTCAACACAATAATGAAATAATACAAAAACACGTTTGATTCAGTTATTATCACTATTATACAGATAATATAATATCTAGCTCAATTATTATTAAATTCACATTGAAATCAATATAAATGACAATTAGGCACGTCTTGAGATGCATCAATTTTGCCCACAAATACGGCAATCATTTGATTTGCTGAATTGACGGCAAAATTTGGTGGTTTACTTTGTTTTGATTATGCTTTTTTACGAATTTGATTGCGATTACTATAGTTATGTTTTGGTTCATTCAATTAGCAATTTGATTAACAATTACACAAATATTATTCTAATACTAGCTGCGACCCGCGGTTTCACCCGCGTAAATGAGTAGGTAATTATTCTTTTGTTTAAGACTTACTTTTCCTGGGGAATAAATTTATAGAATCACTCTATCTATTAAAAAAACCCCATCCAAATCTGTTGCATAATTTTGAAGATATAATTATACAGACACACTTAAACTTACTCCTTATAACATCAGCTATAGCTATCCGTGAAAGTCGAATTTAAAAAGCGATATTAGCGAATATTAGGTACAAACACACACATCAATTTTATTATTGGTCAATAATAATTAATAGATGAATGAAGATAGAATATTACTTCTTTTACGCACGCGCTATGGGTAGGTAGTATTGGTAAAATTTATAAAATTTACCATTAATTTTATAACCCGATTACCAGATACCGCGCTATTTTAGCGGTAGAGCAATTCTTTTATGGTTTAGCCGGTAGGTCCCTGCTTTTCAGTGAGGCTAACCGAAAGCTCTTTTCCCGAGAGCTTTGGGTATGCGTTATCTTCCCTTCATTCACTTTATATATAAATAACTATCTTTCCGCCCGCGGCTTTACCTGCTTTGCCAAAAATAATAAATGCCTCGCGTAATTTTCCCCTTTTTTTGAGAGTGTAATTTACCAATGAACGTCCCTAAAAATTATTATCTTCAACATGTGCTACCCAATTTAAACAGTACTGATTTTATTACTAAATTTGTCAAAATTCCCATTTACCTACGCATTGAAATTAAAAATCCATTTTGTAACTAACTACACAGTGCGCAAGCGATAAAGAAATTCATCGAACAAAGACCAGAATATTTATAGGGAGCCCTTTATTTTTTATTTTGTCACTATTGAATGGGCGTGTTTACAAAAATAAATTGACTAGCTAAATAATTATATCATACAGTAATGTTATCATGTATTGTTCGTCCCAATAGGCTGCTACGCTAACCCGATAAATGCGATCGGAAAATTACAGTTTATTGAATTTAATATCGGACAATAATACCTCTTACATTTTTTCCCATTAATTTGTTTGTAATTTTCCCAGAATAATACAAAAGGATTAGCAATGATTAAACCAACCGTAAAGATCGTAAACCTTAATGCACTCAGCACCTGGTCTTTCATCTTTGTGGTAATACAATTAAGTACCTACTTACACTCTGCAAAGCCTATACCTATGGTATACTGGGTATCGCTGAACTTATTTTTTAATCTTTCAAGCTTGTAATAAGAATGGAATATTGTAAGTATAAACACATAAACTTATCTAACTGAATTAAAACGAAGAGTGAGACATATCGATGCAGACAAAAGATTTTTTGTCTATAAATGACGACTAAGAAGGTAAAATATAGCTATAGGTGCTAAGAATTAAAATATTATTTTGTTTAATTTGTTAAAATAATAATGCATCCTCCCTTCGCAGCGCTCTATATTTGTAGAGTAGAGAACAGAGGCATACCTAGTTATTATTATATATATAATAGGCTTAGATAATAGGTATTTTCTTTGAAGAGGATGATTCTGAAGGAAATAAAGTAGGTAATTATTGCATTTACTGCCATATTGGTTAAGTGGTAAAAGTTAAACCTCTCGGCTCTCTAGCGACGAAGCTACCAAACAAACAAAAAATTGGATGAAAATTAAATATTGTCCACCAGTATACATACCGCATTCTAAGCTTTATAGTAGGGGAGCCCAGGATGCTAAATGTGGATTTACTCGAGCGTCACGGGAACCTATTAGAATTGGTAGATTAGAC
Organism: Colias eurytheme; assembly: GCA_907164685.1. Taxonomy (NCBI): domain Eukaryota; kingdom Metazoa; phylum Arthropoda; class Insecta; order Lepidoptera; family Pieridae; genus Colias; species Colias eurytheme. The sequence goes on along the minus strand of CAJQZN010030225.1, from coordinate 17,054 downwards.
CATAGCGAGAAAAAAAGGTCCTTTAATGTTTTCACTTTTAGCGGTGGGGAAGGGTTTTTTGATTTTTTTTTAATTTAAAAAAGAAAAAAATCAAGCGCGTTAGATATTGATATTTTGCATGCTCCAGGACGTCACTGAAAAAAAGTATACGTTAATCTGACGATTTAAGTGGCGATTTAATCGCTATGAAGAAAGGGTAAAAAATTTAAGTAATATTATTCGAGCGCGTCAGATTAATATATGGGGGGGTTAATTACAATATAAGAAGTCCCCATTTCGCTAATCTGACGATTCGAGCTCAACCTTAGGGAATTATGGATTATTCAAATTTTCCAGCGGGGTCCCTGAGCGCACCCACCAACCATAACTGCTCATATTGACTAGAGGTACTAATGAATAGCTAAGGTACCTACCGTCCCTTATAGTAATCTGACGCGCTCGAGTAAATCCCAAAATCCCCCTCTTGGCCTCCCCTACTATTACGCTAATAGCGTGTAAGAGGATTTCTCAGTTAAAATTTTATAAAGCCATGTTCAGATAATCCACACCTTTATCTGTAAAGGGTTAGTTCTCACATGAGTGACGTGTTAGACCATTCAAATCGCACTGCTCAAGATGTTCTTGTGTAGTATATAAACCGCAGTCTGCAAGAAAGGAAGCATCAAGTGACCATCCAATCAATCAATCAATTAGTAATATAAGTAATTCACAATGAATTCTATTGTTTCATCTCTTATCGCTATTTTGGCACTTCAGGGTAAGCCTTATATTTTTTATATTTAAACCGATATAATTTGTTCATATTTAACATATCAGAAATTTTAATTTGTTTAATTTAAAATAATAAGTCATATTCCTAAACTTGCAGATTAACGAATCTGTTTCATTTAGAGAAAATCAAATAAGTTTTAAAATATTTGATAAAAATTAACTAACTTGTATTAGTCAAGTGTAGAGATAAATATAACAAAAATAATGGAATAAAATATTAAATAAAAATTGCAATAAATTAAACAAAGAAACATTATACACAGGTAACTAAATAATAACGCATAAATAAATCATAATGAAAATGGTTTAAAGGATGGCGAATTGGAGCATAAAATCAGATAAAAGCATAAAGTTAATATTTTGTGCCCTTAACTGTTCATAATTGTGTTTAATTAAGTTTTTAATGTAGGTATTTAAATTCTCTGCAGCAGTAAAGACACGCGAAATATGTACCGTAGCTACGTTTCACACACGTTGGATCGCACAAACATCCGACCAAACACTCTAGATGATTCAAAATATAATATTTTGATCAATAAGAATTTTCATTCATGAATACGAGTCGATATTAAAACTAATATGCCTATAAATATTTTTTTTACCATTAAAATGCGTTTAAATAAAATACACAATAATTATTTTTAACAAAACCTAAACGCCTCAAAATTGTCAAATTGTCAGAACTAAACTAAATTAAGTACAAGCAATGGCACCAGCTTTCGAATAAAAAAATAATTATCAAAATCCGTGCACCCAGTCGTTATTCGCCAGGTAACAAACTCACAAAAATACAGTTGAATTTAATCTCCTTTTCTGGAAGACGGTTGAAATACCTAAGAAGTAAGAATCGTTTTTTAAAAATACCTAACACTCAGACCAATAAAATGCTTTTTTTTAACCTAACACGATTATCCGAGACCTCTCCTGAATATCTGTAACTCCTGAATGCAAAAAAAATAACACCAGTAATTTGAACGAAAACAACAACAAAAAGCCGTAGCGCTGAAAAAGTGTGCCAAATAATTTTAATTTAAATAATCTTGACCCTACATTAGCGCTAGATTATCCATAAAAAGGTCACCTATGTTTGATCTATTCATCTAAATGCAGTTAACGCGTAGACGCATGTTTGATTTCAGCACATTTCAAGTCACGAATGCTAAAGGATAAATTTATTAATCGTTCATTTGTTTCAAAATACACACTTAGTAAATTTTTAATACCTAAAGATAATGTTGTGTGGAATTATAAAAAGACAAAAAACAAAACAAAAGCATTGTTTAAAAATAAAGTTTAAATTAATTATTAGGTAAGTATAATATAAACGCGCGGATTATAACGTATCGTGTACCTGATAATTTTTTTGTTTCGAAACAACTTTATTATACAATAGTGCGAATCCTAAATTGTTATAAATACCTAATAATTAATTAGTCGTTTGACCCGGAATTATTATTTAAAAAAATAGCCTCACCTCTGAGTTGTGTAACATTCCCATTAGGTAATCAAAAATTCCCTCAACTTTTCAAGAGTCAATGCAAATACCAAAAAGCAGGCACTTATACATTTTTATTAGTTAAATAATATACCATTTATTTAATAAAATTTATCATTATTCACAAAACGTATCTACTCGTTAAACGTCAGCTAAATTACGGTTATTTTTAAACGTCCTGTCATTTTACGCCATTTAAATACGTTGCACTCAACGACTCGCATATAATGATTATTATTTAAATTTTCCAATTTAATTTATGGCCTTCGATTGTTCCTTTTGATATATAATTGTTCTGATCAATACTCTTATTAAATACGAAATCATTATTTTTAATGATTTTTTTAAAGGCTCAAAGATGGCTCAATTTTGATATGTTTTACCTCGGTCGTTGTCATCCCTCAACTAGGTATATGATAATATATCACTACCACTCTCTGGACATAATATTAAGATATAACATGTATAAATTTGTATCAAAAGTTCTATTTATTAGCTTATTAGCATTACTCTTATTAATTAACCTAGAATCTAAAAACCAATGGTGTTTTTGGCACAGATTGTCCTAAGCATTTCTAATTGATTCTTTCGACCTCATAAATCATAATACTTATTTTAATTCTCTTGCAAATTTGTTAGAAATAAGAATAATAATTTAACCCAAATGCATAACGTTTCACCATACACACATATCGAGGTAATTGTTTGTATTTAAATTTTAATAACTTCAGTCGCCTTTATCTTTACTGCGTATGTTTAGTATTTTTCAATCGCTTATAACTAAACCATATTCATTTCTAACATCTTCGTTACAAACTTCAATTTTCATTTGGCATACCCTATGTACCAACACCTTCCTATAACTGACAACAATACCTACTCATCAGATATTCTTCTTAACATCTAGGTACATTACATTCCTGCAGCTAAAAGATATAATCAATCACATCTCTATACAATGATGTGACTTTAGAATACGATTGATAATAATAAATTAGCCGCCGTTTAAGCTTAATTTATTGTTTTACAAAGCACGTATTTTTGAAGATTTTGATACCTAGTATAGTAATGCAATGTCGCGTCGTAGTGCAGATTGATGCACACACAATGAAGTTTTTTTCGATATTCCTACATTGATTGCGAGTGTCGCCTTGAATATAGAAATGTTTAGATTTTGTGTATTTATACATATCTTACATATATAGCTGTGCGTTTTAAAAGGTAGGTAAACATTTTCAAAACAATTTACTTTCAGGATCAGAAGATTTTTTTGATTTCGACTTTAGTTTCTATTTTTTTAATATAAGTACTTATTCAAAATATGCGTACCAGATTCTAACGTAGTTCAATTTTACACCTTTATAGCAATACGTGCTGTGCTTTCTTTAAATTAAGTACATTTTATTACGGCTATAAAATAAAATCGTCTGGCATACAAATAAGCCATGTATTGAATAATATATGACGTGATTCTAAATTTTGGAACGGCAGACAATATTAATTTAATCTATGCAGAGTTGGATTTATTGTCGTATTTAATTAATTTAAAATGTACCTATTGGTCTAATGGATATTAAGTACCTACTTCCATATCATTTGCAATGGATTCAAATAATATTTTTTTATCGTTTATCGTTTATATTATACAAAAACTAAAATCGAATGATAACTTAGTACCTAACTACAAAGGAATTGTGTTTATATTAAACATAATATTATACTGAATGGACGGCTTCTTCAATATTTATAATTATAATATCAATTTTAAACAATATTATCAGTCTAATAGTGGCTCATTTGATTTGGAGATAATTGGTAATCTGTTTCGCTTGAATTAAAATGTTATTCAGAGAATTTTGCAACATCGTCATTCTGAAACACAATGGCAAATTTCCTATAACCTTAAACTGGGTCGAACAGGGTTCAAAAACCATAACCTCATTGAAAGCCTTATCTTATCTTAATGTACCAACAATACCGATTCCCTCCAACGTTTGCTGGTAATCAATATTAAGAATAGCTACGAGTATAAGAGAAGATACATATTCAGGAATTCATGGCAGCTCTTTATATTTTTCAATATTTCGCAGTGTCTATGGTCTTCGGTTGGGGCTACCGTGCTTCTGACCAAAGACGATGGGCGGTACTACACCCAGCATGCGGCGGCCGACAGCAATCACCAATTGCTATTTCTGCTCGTCAAGCCATCCCCATTTCCATACCCGCCATGGAACTTATCGGGTATCAGAATCCACTCCCGGGACCATTGACCATAACCAATAATGGACATTCTGGTAAACTGAGTTACAATAAATTTGATTATAATTTTCAGTACAAAATTGGTTACCTAATTAATTTTTCAGTTCTTTAACTAGTGGGGCATGTTTATAATTCTATTGATTTTCAGTCGCATTGAGCGTCCCTAAATACTCCTCTGAAGAAGAAAAGAAAGGATTCCGTCTGCCATATATTTTCGGCGGTCCTCTCGATAATGAGTACGAGATTGAAGGTCTGCACTTCCATTGGGGCGATAAGAACAACCGCGGTTCAGAACACACTCTTAACGACATGCGTCTGCCTCTTGAAATGCACATCATCCACAGGAACAAGAAATACAGGAGCCTTGCTGAAGCACTCCAGCACCCTGATGGTCTCTGCGTTCTTGCTTTCTTCTATCAGGTAAATGGTTAACTGCTCATTATCTCACAATATCTCTGCTCATAATATTAGTTGAGGATTTTGTTTGAACGCGCTAATCTTAGGAAATACTTTTTCGATATGAAAAATTATTTTTGTGTTGAATAGTGAAGGAACGCTAGGAGAACAACGTGGGTGAAACCGCAGGGAACAGCTAGTATTTCATATGTACGAAATCTTACACGCTTCGGGTGGGCGCAAAATTTTGTCGTTCCATTAATATGCAAGACGTGCGTCCTAAGAATACTACATTATCGTTTACCAGCGAAGGCGTTGAATACCTTATTACCATAGTTTTTTTACATCGACTTAAACCATTAGAAAAAGTAACATTATGATATTACAGGTCGTGGAATTCGAAGCCAAGCTGCTAACTCCTATCGTGAAGAATCTGTCCACTATTGAGAATTACAACACCAGTATGCAGCTGCCCCATACCTTCTCTCTCTCTTCCATCCTTTCCGGACTGGACTCAGAACGTTTCTACACCTACAAGGGCTCCCTCACCACCCCACCTTGCGCTGAAGCCGTCACATGGGTCGTTTTCTCTGACTACCTCCCGATTTCTGTCTTCCAGGTAAGTATTCAATATTATTTACGGTGTTATATTTTTTGTATTCCTAACAATATACCAGAAAACGAATAAAACTAATAAATGCAGAATAGTCAATTGGTGCTTTATCTTGTATGAATAAATATCACCTAATATTTAACAGGAATAAAATACTTAAAACTATTTTACAGATGGATAACTTCCGTGGTCTCCTCTCCAACCTGAACTTGCCGCTTGTGGACAACTTCAGGCAGCTCCAGCCGCTCTTCGGCCGTCGTATCTTCGTCAGAATTACTTCGAAGAATCCTAAATTCAAGAAGACCAAGCTCCACTACTCCAAATGGGACTGGGTTGGCCACAAGAAAGCCGAAAATGACGTCAACGAATTCGATGACTAATCATTTTGAATATTCAAATTTCGAATTAAATTAACCAATCACCGATCCTCGTTCTTTACGGGTACTAATGAATCTAATTAATTAATGATTTGTAATTTTGTTAAGTGATTAATATGGTTGTGTGCACTGTATCATATTGTATATTTGTGCAATCAGTATTATTATAAGATAATGTAAATAATAAATAAATATATAAATAAATAATTTGCTTTTATTTCAAGTATACTTTAATTACATAATTGAATTTGTGTATAAAGCCAACAAACTACTAGGTAGCGTAGTTATCAGCGCCAAACATAGACTGAAAAGAAAATAATTGTTATTAGTCTAACTAATAAATAACTATAAATATAATAACAAATGAAAAATAAAAAAAACACATACATACAATATACATAGACCACACCATGCACACTCAGGGGACAAAAATAAAACGCATTTCAATTGTTCATATACTATAATAAAATTTCAACAATCTATACAATGTTATAACATATTTAATACTCATTGTTAGGCATTTGCACACAATTTAACAGATCAGTTTATTTCTGAAAATAAAATGGTTGCGGAATGTATTAACTTAACGGATTGAAATTGCACACAGGATTAAATGCGACTTTTAAATAAATTAGTTGTTAGTTGTTACGTTATAGGTCTTGGCATATTTACAGGTGCCAGTCTGTATCATACAGACAAACCATGCAATATAATGTTCTTAGCGTACCAAGTCTTCGGGGTTGAACATGCCCTGTGAACAAACAAAAAAAAGGTTTTCATACATAGGAAAAAAATTGTCTTTCGGTCAGTTTGGTAAGGAACAAGTAGAATATGAAAAATAATACTAAAATTATTATTTATTATATAGTATAGTAGTTATTGTATAGTAGTTAATACAATTTTTTTTTATTTGAATTATTAAAATATTAAATTAAAATAAAACCAATGCATAGTTCATGAGATGGTGTAAAGTCAAACAAAATTCATGGTCACCCTAACTACCATTTCTACCAACATCAATGATTGGTTGGCCATTTACCGGGTCCTGCACGGACCACTTTTGGTTAGATTTCGCTTATAAGGAAAAAGCAACCCTAAGCATGTGGAAATAGATTTTATTTTATCAAAACAAATATTTTTTTTTGTGCACCGTCGTTTCGTTGCTGGATGCGCTCACTTTTGGTTGATATTGTTGATTTTGATTAATAGTTAAAAGTAAAATAGAAAGAAAAAATCATCATCATCATCAGAATCAATAGAAGAAAATATTGTAATGTGTCTAATTTTCTCCATAAAATGTTTTACATTGAGCATAATGATTGAAATGCAGTTCGATAAAATTTAAAAACGACGAGTGCTAGTTGCTAGTTTTACACTCTTAAAATTTAAAAACAATATGTTCATAATCAACTTCTATGTTTTATTCCAAATATATATTATTTTACCATTTTATGCTTACTTAAACATATATTACTCCTACTTACGAATTTTCATCATCAAATATCTCCATATATTTTTTTACAATTTATCATAGATATGACAGTTTCATTCTCCATCACACATTTTTTTTTATTTATAACAAAATTTATATGAATAAATACTTTATTACCAAAATAAATACTACTGTAATACTACCTTAGCGCGACGCAAAATGGAGTCTTTGCTGGCGTCATACGGGTGGTCCTTAGACGGAATCTCCAATACTGACGGTACGGGGGCGGTGTGTGCGTCAATGACGTGTCGGATCAGTTCCGCTACATTTTGGTTGATCAGGATGATGTCAATGTCGTCGCGCTTGACGAATCTCTTGAAACAGTCCTCAATTTCACTGACTGGAGTGTCTATGGGCGATAGGGAGAGGTGATTAATTCTTTGTTGTATTATATTGATATATTAATTTTCTTATATTACATTGATATAATTGATATATTTCTTTTGTTAAATTACAAGCTTTTCACCCGCAGCTGGTGATAGTGAATGAACAGTAATTGTTATACAAGTTATATATTCAATATAGAGCCAACTATCTGAATGTATAATTTCGTTAGTGATATAAATGAGCAAATCTACCCATGGGCAAAAGATTTCTTACTATGGTATAATAGTACCCTACGGCACTCCCTAGTGTCCTAATTATTCGCAGACAAAAGTCATATTATTATATAATTATTTAATTGCTACGTTATTGAAAAACAAGCATACTAAGCATTTATAATGTCGGTAAGGATGCATTACATCAGACAGATATGTTATTTGACAAATAATTTAACGTGAAATGAAATTGTATTTGTCTATTTGTATATCTTTCACATTGCAATGGAGAGATTTTATTGTATGATTTTTGAAATTGGTAAGGACAGTGATAGTCAATGGCGTAAGTATTTTAGTAATTATTTTTAAATAAAACAATCAATTAGCGATATGACTACGAAGGAAAGAATTCAATGAACCATCTAAATAATTGATTTTTAATAATGCAATAAAACTTTAGGTAAGTACATATAAAGATTCCTCTTACATTGTATACTTACCCATACCACTGTTAGTAGTACATACTTAAATTTTAAATACATAGAACTATCAAGTACCTTACTTCCGATTTAAATACTTATATAATCCTTGATTCTAAATACATTTTCTCATGAATCATGATCATTCATGATTTTCAAGTACATTGATGAAATTTGAATTATTACTATTGAATACAAATACTACGAAGTTACTTACTTTTATCTACGACCATGAAATTTGGGTGTCTGTTCTTGTTAATTTCACCGATACCACCCAACAGGAATCCAACGCAAGTATCCTGGAAAAACAAAAGAAATAGGAATTAAATATACAGCCGTTCGTCACTATAAAAACAAACGCCAATCAACATTTTCTGGATAATGTTGTTGATAGAAAAAAGTAGAGACATACCTCATCTCCGATAACACTAATAAGTTTTCCTTTTACTGCAGCTTGAAGGGCCATTTTAGAATTTTTAAATTATTATTTGGTATTTTATTGAAAATAAGAACTGTCACACGAAATTCATCACCTGACTAAAGATTTTTTTGGTAAGGTTGGTAAGCCTGAGAAAATTGGATACTTGATTAGAAATTGCATTCATAAAAAAATAAAACTATATTATTAAAAACATACACTAAAAATGTATAAAATATGAGATACACTGTTAAATGATGAGAATTATGTAGAAAAAATAAAAACACTATTTTTGCTACTTGATTCTTCTTCTTATTAATCCTTTTCTTTAATGGCAACTCGTGGCTGTATGTTACATTCCATTGTCAGCTTGACACTGACAAACATCATTCCATTCGATTTTTGAAGCTTGTTTTGTAAATGTTGTGACTTGTGGCGTGCAGAAATATTTCATTTTTACTTAATAATTAATTATACGTCGTTATATATTTTTCAATGTAAACAATAAAATCGTGACCAAAACTAATATAAACATGTTGAATATTCAAAATTATGGTAGTAGTTCAGAAGACGAAGAAAATGACTCAGAAACTATACAACAACACAGTAACGAAAAGTTATTGACTCACTTGAAGCCTGTTGATCCAAATTTATCTATAGCTAAGAAAATGCAAGTATGTGCAGCACCAGTAGTAATGCCTACGGTAAGTCATCTACAAAACTATACTTCACATCACATTTAATATGTTATGATTTCTTTAATAGTTTTTAAAGTGAAACTTTTATTACATCGTCTCAAACTTTTTGGTCTGTGTAGCGCATGTTGCGTACGCATCGCGTGACGGTCGGCTGCCGAGTAGATACTTACTCGGCAGCCGACCGTCACGCGACATGCGCTACACAAAGCAGTGTTCGGAACCGTTCGAACAGTTTCATTTTTACCGTGGTTTCATAAAACCACACAACATTTTTTATATTACAGAACAATGATGACACAAGAGTACTTTTACCGAAAAATCAAGAACTCATGCACAATCCTAAATATGAAGAGTTATTTGCCCCTGAATATGGTCCAGAGAATCCTTTTCGAACACAACAGATGAAAGCTGAGAGAAACATGTTGTCAGGTTATGTGGAAAAAGCACACATAAGTGAATTCCAATTTGAGAACCAGCGGAGGACATTCACAAGTTACGGTTATGCTGTAGATCCTTCCACAGAACCTATTCCTGATAGTGGTAAAGGAGATGGAATTGTTGGTATGTTTGTTTCTATTCAATAAATATTAATAATGAACTTTGATTGATATACTATTGTTTATTATAGTTAGTATTGTTTTTACATTTTATTTAGAGAATAAAAAAAGGTTGATTATGAACTAATAGTTGGGAAATCAAAATTCTTTTATGAGGGATTCAACAACATTAAGTATTTCAACAACTAGCTATACTATGCTTTAAAGTGATTGTAAATAATTGCTTTTTATATAATTGTAGAAAGATAGGCTTAATTTCACACATTTCTTTAATTAGTTTCAGAAACAGTGGCTCCACCAGTTGAAGCGGAGGGTAAATCAGTGTTTGAAGTTATAAAGAAAAGGCCATTAGATAAAAAGAAAAGGCACAAAAATGATAATCCCGAGGATGTTGAAGGATTTTTAGGGCCCTGGGGAGGTTATGTAGGCGAGCAAAGGTAAGATGACAAACTTTTCTATATAATTTATTACTACCCAGGTGTATAGAAATAAATATTAATAAATAAATAATAGTTGTTCAGATTGTTTTAAATTTTTTGAAATGTTCTGTAATAAAAATTATTATTGAAATGTTGCCACATTTAAAATAATACAATTCACAGAACATTTTTTACATCAAATATCAATATGATTAACACTAGGAAGAGTGAAATAAAGTAGTTAATTGTTAAAATATTGATTTAATAGGTAGGTTAATAGTAAATATAATAGATTTTCCAATTATTTATTAATTTCTTTAATTATTTCAGAGTTATGAAGCCTGAAGGTGAAATTGCTAAGGAATTAGAAGAAATTGTAGCAAAGAGACAAAAGAAGGGCAAAGTGGACGATGACAAACCTTTGGAAGAGAAATCTATATTCCACAGTATGTATAATTCCAATTATTTACTTATTTATTTATTTAAAATCGAATACACATAACATTTCTGGGTATACAAATAATATTATTCCCCATTTTGGCAAAATTTTATTTTATTCCATCCATCGAAAAGAACTTGTAAGCAATTCGCTTAAAGTTGAATACATATTTGACAATCTAAATGCTTAAAACACTACAATTGTGTTGATAATTGTCGACTATACTATTTCCCGACACTGAGCATTGATTTTGTATAAGATTGTGCATCTACATATACATACATATTTTAAAATATATCAATGGTACACGCTACACATACAAAAAATAATTCATTTCATTTTCAATTTATCTCTTATAATTGCAGCAAACATAACCACGATATAGTAATATTATAAAAAAGAAAGGATGCGGGTTTGAGTCCCGCCTCGTGATCTAATTTATTATATTCTTTATAAATTTATACTATGTATTAATACTAGCGGTCCGTCCCGGCTTCGCCCTTGGTACCTACATGTTTAAACTATCCTATCTCTCAAGTTGGATCGAACTGCACATGGTGTGCGAATTTTATTATAATTGGTTAAGTGGTTTAGGAGTCCATTGAGGACAAACATTGTGACACGAGATTTATATATAATATATTAAGATCGTAATTATTTCTTTTCACAGTTGACAAAGCCACAGACTACCAAGGCAGATCGTGGCTCGAAGCCCCGCGCAGTGAAACACAGTTGCGAAGTGACACTCCACCAGCTAAATGTTTCCTACCCAAGGTAAGGTTTATATGTTTTAATTATAGAGTTTCTTTGCATTAATAATAATTACGTAATGCATTTGAATTATTTTCAAAGTTCATAGTGTTTATTACTCTGAAATATGAAACCTTGAGTTCAAACACAACATATTAAAAAAAAAATCATCCTTCTGCTTTGATGTAATGCAAAAAACTTTCTGAAATATTTGACATTTCAATATTTTTTATTTTTTTTATAAAGTAATTTTTATTTGAGTACATTTGCATTTTGCATACATCAACATCAAAACATATTTGCTGACCTCTTTTTTGAAATCATAATAATACTGACACATTAACAATTATATTTTTAACTAGCTTCCGCCCACGACTTTGTACGTGCATCCCCGTTTTTCCCCGTTCCCGCAAGAATTTCGGGAAATCCTTTCTTAGCGGATGCCTACGTCCTAACATCTACCTGCATGCCAAATTTCAGCCCGATACGTCCTGTGGTTTGGGCTGTGCGTTGATAGATCACTATATCAGTCACCTTTGAGTTTTAAATATTATATAGATGATATATCGTCATTTGAATAATTGTTTTTCATCAACAGTCTCACATATTCACGTGGAAGGGTCACACGAAAGGCGTGGCTGCGGTTCGCTGGTTCCCCAAAACTGCACACCTTATGCTCTCTGCCGGCATGGATTGTAGAGTTAAGGTTCGTATTAGCAAAGAAAAACATTTATTTCGACATGCATATACACACACAGAACAAAAATAATAAAAATAAGCTAAAAAAAAATAGATAAAACTTAAAAAAATAGTTTTTAAGGTATTTTTATTAACGAATCTGCACTCTCGGAGCGATGAATTACACCAAAATCCAGAAATGAGCACTTTTTCTGTAATTGGTATAAAATCTTAAACTCGCGTCAGGACACGTGACCTGATCGAAAAAGCGTAAGACGGATACCATTCCAAAATATCAAACATGCTGAACGTTAATAATCAAGTTTTCACTTCTGCCGGCACTCCCGGAGTGCAACCCGTCTTATTTTTATTAAATTTTGGTAAATATTTTCAGATATGGGAAGTGTATGGTGACCGTCGTTGTGTGCGCACGTACTTCGGCCATAGACAAGCCGTGCGTGATGTTAATTTTAACAATGAGGGTTCACACTTTTTGTCTGCGGGTATGTTTTAAAAATAATATTTTTTGCTTGCTTATTTTTACTCCTGTTATTAAAAAAAAAAACATTTTTTTTGTAATAATTAGTTAGGGGGCGTCCATAAATTACGTGAGTTGTTTTAGGGGGGGAGGGGGTCGAGTAAAATCTCACCTAACCTTACGTTGGGGAGAGGGGGGTGTCGGCAAATATCACGCAATTTTTTTTTAATTGAAACAAAACAAATTATATATACTCTTTTGGTCCATTTAATCCAAATAACATGCCTCAGATTTTAATGTTACGGTTAAGATTTAAATATTCTATTGTTACCTTGTTATAACACTAAAGGCCGATTTTTCAATGCTTGGATAAAACTTATTCGTGGAATAATGTATAAACTATAAAACTACCATTTTAAAAACGCATTCTAATTGCCCGTATTTGACAGTTTACGTGACATTTTAATATTATAGTGTAATACTTTATTGGACGGATAAGTTTTATCCAAGCATTGAAAAATCGGCCCTTATTATAACTTTCAGCAATATTAATTACTATTTTTAACTAGTCGTAAACAAAAGCACGAAGAATTTTTTTTTCTCTTTACAATGACAATTAATGAACATAAGAAACATAAGAAACCCACATTTTGAAAAAGTTCACGTGAGATGGGGGGATGGGGGAGGGGGTTCAATAAAATCTCATGATATCTCACCAGAGGGGAAGGGAGGGTCAAAAAATGGACAAAAACACCTCACGTAATTTATGGACGCTCCCTTAACTAAATAAAATATTATTGCTGCTTATTTCTTTAGACAGTACAGTTTATAATTTGTGTAATTGTATAACGTAAAATCTAAAAAAAAACCGATTGTGCTTCTTTGTCGCTCGTTCCACGCTCTCGCTTGCACTTCAAGCCTTACATGGAACGCCTCAGAGCGAGGTAACGCCGCATGAGTCATGTTTTTTCGTGCGTGCAGCCGGCTCTATCGAATTATAAGACGTTGTCACGTCAAAAGATTATTTATGACGATTCATACTAATATTAAATTTGTGAAAATCGTTCTATTGTTCTGTTTTAATATCATGACTGGGGGTGTACGTTTTATGCTAGCTTTATCAAAAAGGCTTTATAAAAGTGTCTTAAGTAATATTTTTTTTTATTTTTCAGCATACGACCGTTATATAAAGCTATGGGACACAGAGACGGGCGAGTGCGTTAGTCGGTTCACGTCACGCAAAGTGCCCTATTGTGCTAAATTCCACCCCGATAATGACAAACAGCATCTATTTGTGGCTGGCACTTCTGATAAAAAGATTATTTGTGTGAGTATTTTTTACATATAATATTTATTTTAGATTTAATTTATCATTTTTTCCTATAGGTTTGTATATAACTGACTCCTTTACACTCGATTTCGACCAACTTTAAACGGACAGATTTAATTCAAACTTTGTACACTTATCAAGGATGAATGACAATAGAATAATTTCATGAGTTTAAGTGTGTTTCAAGTTTTATTTTGAACTATATTAATATTGTACAAAATTATGCCTATATGCTTGTTTTCTCTGTTTTGATGAACCATAAAGAAAAGTTTTTTTTTAAGTGAAAACTTCTTTAGCGGCGTTGAGCACTTTTTCTGTAATGGGTATAAAATCTTAAACTCACGTCAGGACATGTGACCTGATCGAAAAAGCGTAAGACGGATACCATTCCAAAATATCAAACATGCTCAACGTTAATAATCAAGTTTTCACTTCTGCCGGCACTCCCGGAGTGCAACCCGTCTTTTTTTTTTGTTAAAAAAACCTACACCACAATTTTTTATTTGTTTTTTTGTTTGTTTTATAGTGGGACACAAGAACAGGTGAAGTGGTACAAGAATACGACCGACATCTCGGTGCCGTTAACACGATCACCTTCGTTGATGAAAACCGACGCTTCGTCACCACTTCTGATGATAAGAGCTTGCGCGTTTGGGAGTGGTGAGTTGAGAATTTTACGTTTTTATGAAGTGAAACTTCTTTATCGGGGTTGGAAAAAAATTTTGTGTAACATTTTTTCGTTACGCGTGACATTTTTCCGTTACGCGCCATCTTTTTCTTATCCCTACCACGCGTGATTCGACGTATTTCTGTAAAGCTGCATATAGTAGGTAAATTATTTTTTGAAAAATAAGGTCATAAAGAAGTTTCACTTCTTACGTGTGTACAATAGTACACGCACACATTTTTTTTGTATGGCAAACGAATCTTTATAAAATATTTCTATTTAAAATACTTATAGATCGCTACTCAATATATCAATGGGGACTTCGATTTCGACTGGGAGGCGAATATACTCCCACATTTCAGTTAAATATGCTACACATTTATTTATATCCAAAAGTTAATAATGGTTAGATTAATTGTCAAAACAAACGTATAAATAAGCTAGCGGTCCGCCCCGGCTTCGCCCGTGGTACATATTTCGCAATAAAAGGTAGCCTATGTTCTCTCTCAGGGTCTAAAGATTATCTGTGCCAAATTTCATCAAAATCGTTCCAGTAGTTTATGCGTGTAAATCATTAACCCATTGAGCCCCGAACGGCCCGATCGGGCCACGACACAATAGATTTTCTATTGTGTCTGTGATTCCGGGGCCTGAGTTATTAATATTTATTTATTTTATTTATTTATTCTTCATTGTATACATCAAGGAAATACAAAAATTAAAAAAAAAAAACACAATAAAAGATATACAATGGGCGGCCTTATGGCTATAAGCCATTTCTTCCAGGCAACCGTCGGGTAAAGGATAAAAATATAATAACTTCGGAAGTAAGAGCCAATAGTTATCATGAGTAATAAATATTTAAACAATAATATACAGGGTGCCCCGTTTATAGTGGTCCAAAAATTTTTTTCAGCTTGAGAGCATCATGAGTAATCATTTAAAACAAACTTTAGTTAAGCGAAAACTTATGGTTTAGAAATTATGATTTTTTTTATAAATAATCCGGAGTTTCAATATTTTTGTCACAAAACCACTCTGTTATGAAAACTACTGGACCGAATTGAATGAAATTTGGTATAGGTATAGCGCAATAACCTACCTATCGCACTATAGACTCATCTTGTGTAAATAATTAAACTGCATTTTTTTATTTTAACTTTTTCTGTAGTTTTTTGAATTTCTCGACAAAATATTGATTTTTCGAAAAAATCCTATGAAAAAAAAATGTACCACCAAGGTTTTGCTGGTACTGCTAAAAACTACCTTAACATAGGGTTATGCTTGACACAAAAAATCATAGTTGTCCTTCGATTGTAACATCTTCAAAAACAACATCATGTACATTAAAGCATGGAAATTGATAAATTACGAAATTTACCATAATTTAATTTTAATCATTTGGAACGGCCAATTTTTGATTAAAGAACCATTTATTGCCATAAAAGTCATTACAAATCAGTATTCACATGGCTATAAAACTATTTGAATGAAATAAAATTTTAACCTGCCGGCTGCCAGCCAAGATAACGTAACTTTATTCTAATGTCAATTTATTGAGTTTTTTTGTTGTTTAGTTTTTATGTTTAAATCTTAATAAAAGGTTTGGAGAATTAATAAAACAAAATAAATATTAATTAACATATTGTTTATTTTTTAAGGTTTTCAAAATGCCGTCCGTCTTTCGCTAAACATAATCTGCATCTGCGTAAGAAATTTCTTCGCAGCCTATTAAATGGCTGCCGGCTTTTTTTAATGACTGTTATATCCACTTGAATTTTTAGGTATGAACCTATGGTAATAAATGGTATAATACCATAAATTGGTATACAAATGAACCTATGTATAATGAATGTATGGTTATTTATAGGCATAAAATCAAGTGGCTATAACAGCCATTAAAGAAAGCCGGCAGCCATTTAAAAGGCTGCGAAGAAATTTCTTACGCAAATGCAGATTATGTTTAGTTAAGGCGGACGGCATTTCAAAAACCTTTTGTAAAAAATAAACAATATGTTAATTAATATTTATGTTGTTTTATTAATTCTCCAAACCTTTTATTAAGATTTATAATCATAAAAACTAAACAACAAAAAAAAACTCAATAAATTGACATTAGAATAAAGTTAAGTTATCTTGCCTGGCAGGTTAGAATTTTATTTCATTCATTTTAAGTTTTATAGCCATGTGAATACTGAT
>CAJQZN010030224.1:0-17935 GCA_907164685.1 Colias eurytheme | reverse complement strand
TGATTTTGTAATTTTTATGTCCTGGTGCACAATAAAGTATTTTTGTTGTTGTTTGTTGTAAAGAGAAAATCCAGGTCGAAAGCCCGTTAATTGAATTAATAGTGGAGCTATTTTGAGCACACTTATTTGAAACTGTATAGGTATTACGCACGTTGAAAACTTATCAAGTTGTGTTAAATTGAAACTAGATTCAAAGTATTCTATTGACACGCTATTTATATAAACTCCGTTAAGAACAAGTTAAACAAGTACCGAACTAATAAACTCGACGAAACAGGCAAAGTCGCGGTTTTTGGCTAGTATTTTATAAGAAGCATATCTTTTTATTATTACGCTTATCACTGAAATGTGCTCGTTTGGTTTCTTTTACCAAAATATAAAATTTCCTTAACGTATCATTGACTGTGCTTCGAAATAAGCGAAATATTTTCCCTATATTTTGTGAACTAGCGAGTCGCCCTGGTTCCACCCGTACAGAGCGTGATATCTTCCTTTGTCTTATCTTATTTAAAATATAATATAAAATCCAAGGTAGGTAAGTATAGTAAAAAGAAAAAAGTTTAAATAATTTCGAAAACCTTATAGGTGTAGACATTTTATATTAAACAATTTTAACAATAACCGTATTTAAACGACTCCAGTTGATAATAATCCAATTCAAACAAAACATATTTAAGTTAAAACTCATAATAACTAATAAGTATTAGCCTCCAAATATCTTCTATATTTGCTATATCCATATTATAAATGCGAAAGTAACTCTGTCTGTCTGTCTGTTACTCAATCACGCCTTAACTACTGTACCGATTTGCATGAAATTTGGTATAGAGATATTTTAATACCCGAGAAAGGACATAGGATAGGTTTTATCCCGGAAATCCTACGGGAACGGGTTTTTCTTTGAAAACGGGGGCGAAGCCGCGGGCGGAAAGCTAGTAAGCTATATATTTCCGGTCAATCATTGGAAACATCTGACAATAAAATTAACAAAAGGAAAACAAAAACTGTCCCTTGTATCGAGAAAAGTATAACAAAATATAGAATTCGTTTAGAATTGATCTGGCGACCGCCCAAAATCCATCGCTTGCTCTTTACAAGTTATGAGTTATTCTGTATTTCAAATGAATAAAAATGTGTTTTAAAGATATTACTAAATTGTAAGTATGAAAATATAATATTCTTTGTAGACTGTGCATCTAATTAAACTCTCTTTGAATATCAAATTCAAACAATCACAATACAATATGAAAATTACACACATTTATGCAATTAAAATATCATTCTAAAAAAAAGTTGTCAATAGAAGATCTCTGCAGATAGTATTTGATAAAATATGTTCAATTTTTATTCACATAGACATTTCGACGCCCCCCGCGAATAATCCGGTAATCGTAAAAGTGTAAATGTTCAGGAAAAATAAAAAACCATTTTTCCTTAATAACTCCATTAAACAACAAGTATCAGAGACTTTTAATATCGCATATGGAAGCTAATTTTTTCAGCTATCTGGTTATTTCATCAAAATTTAAGTAGTCCCAAGGGCTTCGTTATAATTTAGCTGGATTCATTTTACTATACTAGTGTAGGTCAAGCTCTGGTCAGTAATGTCACTTACGATATTGTTCGTGTAAATTTATATTTTCGACGGCAACAGTAAAATCTTGTTGCGCTAATATTCGTGTTATTTGTTTTGTATACTGAACATTTGTAATAATCTATTATTTGGTTATTCGATTGTTTAACAGTAACGTATATTTTATTGTTATAACTATTACTGTTTATTCGAATAGTTTACTTAAGTATTATTTGATGATTATTATAGTATGTTTTATGAAATACAGGACATTTTAGTAAATGAAACAACTTTGGATTGTTTCACAAAACACGATAGTTATTATTATCATAGAAAATAGACACTGCACTGAAAACACGACTATTACACATGATTACACAATCATGAAAATTATACTATGGTCCTATTACAGTTAAAATTTAATCAGAATCCTCATCAGAACCTCACAGAAGGCGAATCCGCCGTGACCAGTCAGTACTTGTGTGGTGTGGTGTGTGATGACTTTTTCGCGACTACCTTGTATACAGCAGCAGCGCTTGGAAAAAAGGGCTTCGTGACTCCGGCCGTTCCTCCTACATCGTATCTCCTATCCCATTCGCTGATCGTATCCTGTCTCAAAATAAGCTTGACGAATGAAACAGGACACAGATCGTAATCCGGTTTCCGGAAAGGGCGGCTCCGACTCGACGGCCGCAATCTTGCTGCCGTTCCTATAGACCCTGAAGACGTGGCTGTTAACCACGTCGGCATAGGCATCTATCAAGCCAAACCCCAGCTCTACCTGCTCTGCCGTATGAGGGTCCGTATCGCGGGTGCCATTCGTTCCATCTCCCTGTCCCTCAACACCGCCGGGTGCGACACACTCCTCTTGATCTCATAAAGCCTCGAAGCTTCGAGTATCCTGAGGTCAAGAGGGAGAATCCCAGCCAACAGCATCGCAGAGTTCAGAGACAGTCCGATAAGCTCTGCAGATCTTCTGGGCAAAACCCCGTTGAACGGTGTTAAGCCTCTTTTGGACCCCCATCTTTTCCGCTTTGGGTGCCCACGCTGCTGATGCATACAATATAGTCGGTTGTATAACTGCGATTTGTATAGTCTTAACTACTTGGGGGTTAAGCCCCCAACTTACTTTAGCTGCTCTTGCTAATAGCTTATAACGGGCGATTGCCTTTTTGCAAACGCTCCCGACGTTTCGGTCAATGTCAGGCCGCCATCAATATAGTAAGGCCCAGTATCTTAATACTTTCGAAATATTGGATGTCCACACTCCCCATTACAAGTCGTGGCCTGTCAAATTTTAATTTTCGTGTCGAGAGCAGGGCACATGTCTTGTGTGGCGCGAATTTTAGTTTATTTCTGACACCCCATTCGTCAATTGTCCTCTATGTGCAGTTTGCCTTCGTCTCTACTTCTAAAGCAGTATCTCCATCAAACACTAGCACAATATCGTCGGCAAAAGCCTGACCAGCCTGACCACCAGGCGCTGTCGAAGGCTCCCTCTATGTCTAGAGATACTACAACAGAAATCTTCTTCTCCTCCCTCTTATTTCTGATGTGGCTCACTAGTCTATAGAGGGCGTCGTCGGTGCTCCTCTGTGGCATGAAGCCATACTGATGGGGGCTTATTTTGGCCAGCAGGTAGAACCTGAGTCGGACGACCAGCATCTAATGAAGATGAAGATGAAGGTTTCGATGTGGTCTATTCTGATGCCTGCCTCGTTTATCTATCAAACTTTCATCTCTTTTAATTTTTTCTAAGGCTGTGTAAATCATTTGCTCAGTAATAGAAAGAGTGTTTAAAAAAATACCTTGCATACTTGCACTCCATAATGAAAGTAGCGGGAAATCGATTTCTTAATAAAACCCCGAATAAGCCTGTACTAGCACTTAATTAAATAATGTAGAAAACTTTTTACCTGAATAATATCGTAACAACGTTTACTGTCAAATCATATTGATATTATTTTTCGTAAAGATCTAAAACCATATTATTCGTTTCAAATACATTTTAATGTTATTTTATGGAATAAACGCGTAGTTTTTTATATCTTCGTAAATAAAGATAGAAAAATTCTGAAAAAAATTTACATGGTGTATTTTAACTTCTAGATGCCGAAAAACGCATAACATGAAGAACCCCGTAATAGGTCATTACCGGATTATTCGCGGGGGACGTCGATTTGATATATCAATTAAAAACATCTTCCACTGTTTGCAAATTTGTAATTAACCTTTGAAAGGTAACAAAAAGGTTTAAAAATAAAAGAGGCACGACAAGTGCTTAACTGGATTGTTGCAAGGCAATCCCTTTAGCATTAGTGTGTGAAATCGAGGTATTTTCTCACCTCACAAACGCTTCAAATTAAATTTATAATGCCCCAGATTTAGGTCTAGGCTTCTCCATACAGGCAACTTCTTAGAGAATTCTGCAGCATCCCAGAATAATGCATGGTCTTATTAATGCCTCGTTTATTGAAGTGGCGTATTCGATCATTAATATTGTTTACCTGTAATTCAATACACGTATTCTTTTGATTTACAGGTTAAGAGTCATTAAAACGCAAATTAATGATTGAAAACACCTTCTAACATACAAATAGTGATTAATGCCTCGTTTATTCAAGTGGGGTATTTGTTTAAATTCAATCATTAATATGTATTTTGAACTTGTTTACCTGTAATTAAAAACATGTACTCTAAGTACAGGTAAACAAGTCATTCAAAACCTAAATTAATTATTATCCAAAACACCTGAAAACATACAGACACTCCAACGCGCAAATTATGATTGAAATCACCTTAAAACATACAAACACGTGCAAACACTTCAAAATAATTCATCAAAACCGCCTTCAACATAATTATTATGAAATAAACAACTCTTTTGGAATACTATTAGTATTAGTACGTACTCTTTTGAATTGCAAGTAAACAAGTCATTATAAACACAAGTTAATGATCCAAATCACCATAAACAATTAAATATAAAAACACTTCAAAACACAATTGATCAAAACCGCCTTTAAACATCAAAATTATGAAATAAACAACTCATTAAGCTTTACAAAAGACGTATAATTGCAGCATGAATATTTTTTATTCATTTATTCATTTGTACAAGGTCCCTTATAGCTTTATGTAATATAGTATTTTTTGTATCTCTTTGCAAACATTACTTTGCGAAAGTATTAGAGTAAAATTTTCCTGAAGCTCAGATTTCACGATTTACTACATTTATTGCTATATTACGCGAATGTAAATTTTATAACAAACTAGGTTTCCGTCCGAAGCTTCGCCCACGCAGTTAAAGGAAACTCGCATGGTTCCCGTTCCCGTGGGAATTCCGGGATTGCGTCATTTTCCCGGGATAAAAAGTAGCCTATGTCCTTTCTCGGGTATCAAAATGTCTCCATACCAAATTTCATGAAAATTGGTTCAGTAGTTTAGGCGTGATTGAGTAACAGATAGACAGATAGAGTTACTTTCGCATTTATACTAATATAAGTATGGATTCTTAGATTATGGATTGGTCTCCGCGCGCGCGCTACGACTAGATGCCGCTTGCGTACTTGAAAAATGCGGCAACTTTTAGTACGCCGAATTCGGCGTACCCGAGCCAGTCGTGTCACAAGCATTGTGTGGAGAGGGCATACCGATAGTTTTTGAAGATTTTGGACAAAACCCGAAGTAAAATGCCTGTTTGTGCCATAAAACTGTTTAAAAAAAATATAACAAAAAATAAGTGAGACACTGGGATCACGTACGATCAGGAATAATCGTATTATTCGAAATTTCACCTGTACTTTAAAAATGTTGTTTACGAAAATACGACGCCATTCAGTGTTGCCGTACTGCATATCCCAAAAAATACACATGGTTAAGGAAATCTTTTAGCAATAATTTGAACTTTTCATAATGTTTTTTTCAATACTATTACTAACGCATATATAAAAAAGGATAATTATAACAATAATTTATTTCTGTTTAACCATGTTTAACTGACTCATATGTTATTTTTTTTATTACCGCTGTTTACTTTTAAGTTTTAAACAACCTTTGTGGCATCGCAAGTGGATTTGAGTCGCATGTTCATGGGTTCGATTCCCGGGAAGGCCAAGATGAAAAAAAAATATTTTTCAAACTTCAGCCCATTACCCATTTATGAGGTAAAATTTATGTAGCTGGCAGTACAATTCTTCACACACACTAGCGTACTTACAAATTGCCTTACACACACTACAGAACTGAGTTGCCGCACTCACGAAGCTATTGTTTTTAGGTGAGGCGGTATCTAGTCGTAGCGCGCGCGCGGAGACCAATCCTTAATCTATGTATGGATTTATGTAATATAGTATATTTTTGTATCTCTTTGCAAACATTACTTTGCGAAAGTATTAGAGTAAAATTTTCCTGAAGCTTGATTTCACGATTTACTACATTTATTGCTATATTACGCGAATGTAAATTTTATAACAAACTAGGTTTCCGCCCGAGGCTTCGCCCGCGCAGTCAAAGGAAACCCGCATAGTTCCCGTTCCCGTGGGAATTCCGGGATTGCGTCATTTTCCCGGGATAAAAAGTAGCCTATGTCCTTTCTCGGGTATCAAAATGTCTCCATACCAAATTTCATGAAAATTGGTTCAGTAGTTTAGGCGTGATTGAGTAACAGACAGACAGAGTTACTTTCGCATTTATAATATTAGTATGGATACTAGACGCAAGCACATTTGAAGCGTTAAATATTATTTTTTAATTAAACGCTGTACAAAGGAAATATAATTTTAGTACTTAAATGTATGTTAAAAGTGCTTCAAGTATGACATAAAGTTATTACTTCGCGAGACACTTTGCCGCTTTAATGTGTCATGTTGATGCTAGAATGGTATTTAATATTTTGTCATCAACTTCATTGAAAATAAGATGTTATTTAACCATTTTTATCATCGCTTTTCTATTACCAACAAAGCCTCATAACAATTTAATATCAGGTAGCTAGAATAGTGAAAAATAACACGAAATATCTTCACAAATTCCACGCACAGTTTCAGCCATATTGAAAAGAGCCTCGCTATAAAACCTCACTAAACCGTTCACCTATGCGCGAAATCTACACAACAAATATTGAGCGAAGCAGTTAAAAAAACTTCATAAAAACAGTGGCTTTCGGTCATATATAAAGTAAGCAACAGATATTACCGCCTAAGGGGAAAGTGGTGGCCTACTTGGCACATTTGTGAAGGCTTCTGGCATGAGCTTTAACCTGAAGCTATTACCGAACTTTGTGTACCGTTGATAATGAAATATGGAGCCGATGTTAGCAATTCTACGCGAAATTTCTATATCCCACTGCTAATACTGGCTGGGAAAGTAGACATAATTTAGTGCCTGGTTTCATTTGTTATACTCATTTTAAATCATTTTTATAAATGTAGAATTCTGATTAAAACTTCAAAAATACACGTGGAATTCATAATATAAGCACAATGTGAGGTAAAAATAGACTCTACGTAGTTATATCGGGGCCACCCGCAGTACATGCGAGCGATGTCATATTTGTTAACGCAGCAAACTATGGCCACCCTGCATCGCCTTAATGCATACATATTGTATTTCTTCAAACGCTGCATTTTTGTTTAGAGATAAGTTTATTAGTTTAAGTTTTAGTTTTAATTCATTCTGAATGTAGAAAGCACTAATTAAAGACGTGTAAATTAAATCTTGTGTTTTTAAAAATCGTCCTTCGGTCCGTCGAAATTTGAGTGGCGCAGCCGGTAGGATACTCGATAATATCCTGCTGCCGAGCTATCAGTAAAGCCATAATTAAGGATCTGTGATAGTGCGGTGCGGACGAGTATCCTCGAACAAAAAAAATAACTCCCGCGACGCGTACGCGTAAAAACTGAATCGCTGCAGTAAAACGCGTACAGAGACTTCAAGGACGAGCATTCAGAATCATAAGTGAAGGACATGGGAGCGAGCAGACTGTGAGTAGACCTCTTCACTCCTGTTTTTCATAGTCCCTGTTTTTCACGAAATCCCCGACCCAAAATAGTCGGCCTAATCATTACGTTTATTTGATTTTGTTCATTACAATTATCGTGATAAGTCGTAAATTTTAGTGTTTAATTTTAATTGTTAGTTATTAGTTAGTGATTTTAAGTGTTAGGTACTTTCATTAATTTCGTGTTTTAATCGATAAAACTACGCAAAATGGAAGAGATTAAACTCATTCCTAGAGAAATACTATGTATCATTCCCAAATTTGATGGGGATGAAAAACTATTAAACCTTTTTATCAATAAAAGTGAATATATTATAAGATCATTCCAAGATGCGAACAATAACGCACAAAATTTATATGTATACCACGCGATAACGAGTAGGCTTATCGGTAAGGCAGCTTCACTGCTTAGTGATTACCAAAATATAACTTCATGGACTGAATTGAAAGAAATACTTACCCAACATTTCGGAGACCCGCGATCGGAAGAGTGTATAGCATTAGAGTTAGAAGGGTTAAAAATAAAACAAGGTGAAAGTTACATACAGTTTTGCCACAGAATACAAAACGTAAAAAGTTCCCTATTTTCAAAGGTGAACCGCTTCACAGATGAAGGGGTCAAAGCCGCGAAAATGATCATATACAATAATACTGCGTTAAATGTTTTTCTGTACAACCTCCCGGAGGACATGATCCGGATTGTTAGATTAAGGGGATGTAAAAACTTAGAAAATGCACTTAGCGTAGTTACGGAAGAAGTAAATTTTATACAACAATATAATGCAAAGACTAGTAAGCCAAAACCTATAACCCAAAACACTTTTCAAAATTCATTCAAACCTAATTTTATTACAATGCCTTTAAATCAAAACTTTAAATACGGTAGCCCTCAACAACCAATTGGTTATAGACCGAATTTCGCTCAACAACCTCAACAAAATTTAATGCAACCACCTCGACCAAATTTTATGCAACAGTTAAGGCAAACACCACAAGCCCAAGGCTATAAATTTGGCACACAATCTAATAATAACCACCAATGGCGACCTTTTCAAAATTCCGGTTATAAATTAGGAATCCCAAATCAACAAACAGACCAACCTCGTTTTAAATTTGGCATACAACATGCCCAGGCACCGAACCCCGGCTTAAATAGCGATGTATCAATGCGTACGGCACCTATGAGGCAAAACGTAACTCATAACATATATTACTGCGATGAACCAAATTATGAAAATTACGATAACTCACCCTTAGATTATAAAGAAGACGCCGCGAACGAGTTATACGAGTATACCGATCCGGAAGTAATTGAAAGCAATTTTAATGACAATAATGAATTTCCTGTTACCGGCCTCCGACGAGACAGTGAAATAATTAATTTAAATTATTGTGACAGCTTCTTAAAATTACCACATATTATAGTTCCCGAAATAAAAGCAAAGTTTCTCATAGATACAGGAAGCAGTCGTTCCTTTATAAGTCCGGCCAAAGCAGAAGAATATTTTAGAGATCATAAACAGTATGAACAATTTACAGTTGTTAGTACCCATGCGCAAAGCACTCATGATGAGGTTATAGAAATTCCATTATTAAACACTTTTAGAAGCTCACTTTCCCACAAATTTTATGTATACAATGTAGACAGTAAGTATGATGGATTAATTGGATCTGATTTACTTAAGAAACTAGATGCAAATATCGATATGAAGCACCAAGTTTTAGAAACATTTAACGCCAAAATACCGATTATATATAACCCTCCGTTAAGAATCACCTTAAAGCCTCGATCAGAAACTAGAGTATCAATTCCAACTAACCTTCAGAATGGTGACGCTATATTAGATTTTCAGACTTTTCGTGAAAGCGTTCGTATGCCAGCAGCAATAGTCGACGTGTCAATAAAAGTTAATGTAGATGAAAAGGAGCGAAATCTTCAAAAACACTTAACCGATGAAATAGTAAAAGTTAGTAACGATCAGGCGGGAAAATGTGACCAACCCCTGACGCCGATTACAATTTCGTTTGATTCAGACCGAACAGTGCCTATCACTAAAAATAATCGCCCAAGGTCCCCATATTCGATTCCGTCACCTGATAGTAGTACAATAACCATGGAAAGCAGCACCTTGACTGCGACTAACAATAATAGCGAAAATACAGATACGGTTCATTCAGCTCGCGATCTTGATACGGAAGGCATACTGATTCTAGATCAAGCTGTAGATTTAAATAAACAATTAACTCAACAATTTGTAAAAGATCACCACAAACGCACAAAATTCTTATACAAATATCTTATAGACAAAATTATTCATAAGAAACAGGTTATTAAGGATAAGCATGGCGGTGAAAATGATTTTAACATAGACATAGGGCATTCAGTTTACATTAAAGGATTTAACACGAGACGTGCTAAAGATAAGCCTAGGTATCATAAAGCGATAGTCACGGGACCGATCCATAGAAATGTTGTGCCAGTAACGACACACAATCGTGAGACTAAAGTTCCAATTAAATACATTAAGCGTCCTCCGCAGGTTACTGCTTCTGACGATCCATGTGATCCAAAACCAGGGCCTTCAACTCCACCAGATTAAACGGAATCCCGGAATACTACCCCTCCGTGAAGGCTATGCAGTCGTCAGCAATGACACATGGAGAGTTATTAAGGTGTTAGATTTAAAGTTAATATATGACGATTTAGAATTTAATATAAATAGTTATCTATCATTTAGAAATCAGGTTCATAGTTGTATTGATGTAAAAGCGTTAGGTTCCGATTTTACTACAACCGAATTACAAACAGATTATCATATGAATTATACTATTGATAAATTTGAACAATTAATTCCGTCTTCTAGATCTAAACGTGGTTTATTAAATCCACTTGGTTCAGTTATAAAAATTATCACCGGTAACCTCGACAACGAAGATGCTATACAATTTGAAAACACTATTGAAAAATTAAAGACTAAACAAGACTCTATAATACATAAGATGACGATCGTTACTGAGATGGTGGGTTCGTTATTAAATGTTGCTGAAATATCTAATAACAATTTCATTGCAATCCAGAATAAGCTAAATGTAATTGATTCACTTTTAAATGACACAAATTTACATCAAAGGACTAATGAAATTATACATACATATTCCGCATTCTTACATAATTTTATGTCTATTTACGTTAGATTAAGTGAAATTGAAACTGCTGTAGCTTTTAGTAAAATTAAACTTTTACACCAATCCGTTGTAGATACGAAGGAATTATTGCTTTTATTAAAAAATATTGAAACTAGCTCTAAGTTACCATTTCCAGTAAATTTAGATAATGTTCTTAAAATCGAACAATTAATAGAAGTACAAACTTATGTAAAACAAAGTCAAATAAAATTCGTAATGACTATTCCATTAATTACTGATGATATTTACTCATATTTTAAAATAATACCTTTACCTATATTTAACGAAGAAAAAGGTCAGACTTCCCTTATCCTTCCCAAATACCCATATGTCCTTGTGAAGGGGTTGAAAACGATGCCACTTTCACAACCATGCAAAGAAATTGATGAAGACCGGTTCCTATGCCCGGAAATACTGACATCAACATTATATAAAGATGATTGTTTAACCGATCTTCTGCGGCTATCCACAAATGTTTCCAGTTGTCAGCAGATTCCCATTTCCATAGATGACGTGAAAATCGACAATGTTCTACCAAATAGATGGATACTTTACGTAAACGTGGAAACAGTACTTACTAAGGTCTGTGAGAATGAGGTATCCCAAGAATTTCTTCGTGGTACTTATTTATTGGCGTTAGACGAGATTGGCTGCTACGTGAAAATCGGAGATATAACACTAAAGAAATATGAAGCGAATGGAAATGATATTATATACCCAAGTTTACCAAAAATTATATTACCAAATTTGATGAACTCCCAGACCGACAGGAAGCCTGTTAACCTGAAGGGTGCAAATTTAACTGACATAAATATGCTTAGGCATTTAATTGAAAATAGTGAAAATAGTGAAAACCAGTTTAATAGTACAGTGAATAGTGCCGTCGGAGTGATTAACATTATAACTTTTGTATTAATCGTAATTATAATTGTAATCGTCATAGTTATTAAGTCTAAATTAAGAAAAATATGTATTCAAGAAAACCCTTCAGATTTTCTTGAAACTGAGGATGGAGGAGTTATATCGGGGCCACCCGCAGTACATGCGAGCGATGTCATATTTGTTAACGCAGCAAACTATGGCCACCCTGCATCGCCTTAATGCATACATATTGTATTTCTTCAAACGCTGCATTTTTGTTTAGAGATAAGTTTATTAGTTTAAGTTTTAGTTTTAATTCATTCTGAATGTAGAAAGCACTAATTAAAGACGTGTAAATTAAATCTTGTGTTTTTAAAAATCGTCCTTCGGTCCGTCGAAATTTGAGTACGTATTATTATTGTCATGAAACTTAATTATTAATGCATAATATTATGCAGAAAGGGATGCTAATTAAACATTGATTCAGATGAATATTAAAAAGAAAAATTAGATGTTTTGCGCGAAGTGACAGTAGTACCCACCTCAACGCTTCGCTTATGGTCCGGGAGCCAGCAGCAGATTTTATGACCAAGTTCCTCTCAAGCGGTAATTAGTAAAATGCATCAAAGTATAGTATTATGAAGCCTCGTGAACGTCAGCTGGAGCTCGGTTGGGGGGAAGAGCGGTTGTAGCCTCCCGTATCAGCTGACGGTTTTTCCACCAAGATACAGCCAGCTGACATATATATTTATCCACAGTTACATATAAGCTATCATCAGGTAAATTTTTGTTTGAGAGGAAATAACGGAAAATAAATTTTTCTTTAAATTTAACTTTCATGTTCGAGACACCAGCTGACGTATAATACACCATGTTGTAACCAGCTGACTATTTTTTTTCGTTGAGATATTGGGTTAGCTACAATTTGACAAATTTTTAGCTGAGAGGAAATGAATGAATGAATGTATTTTTTTTCCTATGTGCGTGGGAGGCGTCAACCGCTCACCCCCCCAACCGAGCGCCAGCTGACGTTCACGAGGCTTTATAATACTATACTCTCATGCGTCTGACGAATTATCTCTTGAGAGGAAATAGTGAACCAAATTTGCACCTGGCTCCCTAACCATTATGAGGCGTGCAATAAATTTCATATTGTGACTATAAAACGTTTTTTTGAGTTAATATTTTAATTCTTGATATTATTTTTATACCCATAATAAGGCTTTGCCATAACATAACCAGATGCAAACCATTAACTGGATGGTATCCAAAACTGCACACGCATATTGTGAAATCAACCACATTATAACCTGTTGCCTCATCTTATGATGGTGAACTTGCCACATGAAATACAGTTATAATTTTCATGCAAAAATGACACTTAAGTAAAGAGTACTTGATATAATAGTGCCTTGGTGCTTGAAAAAGTCAAGCGGCAAAGCTTTGTAGCCTATTGTTTTAAATTGTGTTTATTTAGCTGTTGTAGGCTTTGTTTTTGAAATTAACGTTTTTAATTCCTTGTTATTACTATGCGAGTTTCAATGATATAATAATATTATGCAGTTTGTTTAGTTGATTTTTTAGTTCATAGTGAATCTTTAATAAATAGTTTCAGTGGAAGTTAAAGTTACTAAAGACATAATATGTTTTTGGTTTCAAATGACTAATGCGAGTAAATGGATCTGGGACAGTCGTTCGCTCAATTACTTTATACATTTGAAATAATATATTCCAATTTTATCTCGTTGATGTTACAGTATGGTTAACTCATTAGTTAATTAAGTTGTGTAATATATCATTTGGGTTCTCAATTATATAATTGTAGCTGTGTAGACTGGAAATTGATAATAAGTTTAATTTTATTATCTACGTCGTAGTTTTAGTATGAGTCTCTTTCCATAATACACGGGTACCACCAGAAGGAAGATACCCGGTCCTTTGGAAGGCTTACGTGGGGACACAGGTCCAACACGCAGAGGCCCTTTAGAGAATTTAATGTGTTGTGGGACATTATTATCAGTAGCAGATGAAATCAAATAATCTTACTATGTTCTCAAATACTACTATACTTAATACTTACTATGTTCTCAAACACTAGTGTAAATAAATTATTCAGAAATTAAAGATTTTACGGATTTATTAATTTATTAAAAAATTGTCTAAAAATAAATGTTTTATAAAAATAGTGTAACTAGTACAATCGAAAAAAAAAACATTTGGGTTTTGTATGATGCGGATAGAATGGAATAGAAAATAATATTTAAATATTATTTTAGACATAAATATAAAAACAAAACATTTTACTATGTGTAATAATATCCAGTATACAGATTAATTAACTTTTTTGGTATACATGCTCTACTCCCGTCTGTTCAATTTAGCTTTTATTTATAACAATTAAAACAGCTATGGCTATTATTATACCTTTTTTTACCAATTTTATAGCGGTCTTTTAACGAGTTAATATTTTCATTAGGGTAGATACCTAAAGCAGATTGTTCATGGGACTTTACTGTTTATTTGTAAAGTCACTTTGAAATAAACCAGACTAAATCGTGACCTGCTAATTTTTGAGAATTATTATTCAACCCTTTTCCAGCTTTTCTCATTGGAATAGATGTTAATGAAACATTATTGGAGACCCATTTTTTTACTAATTATATTATTAAATAATGGATATACATAAAAAAAGTCGCTTTTTCTGTCACTATGTCCCTTTGTATGTCGAAATGTTTAAAACTACGCAACGGATTTTGATGCGGTTTTTTTAATAGATAGAGTGATTCAAGAGGTTTTAGTATAATATTATAATTTATTAGGTTTAGTCAAAGCGGGCGAAGCCGCGGGTGGTAGGCTAGTATTATAATAAAATAAAAGTAGAATGTAAATACTACAACAAAACATTAATTTCAATCTGAAACAATAACTCATGTGAAACAAGAACTATTTATTTTTCCGTATAACACAATATGTTATGTAAACTTAATATATTCGTCAACTTAATATTTCCAATATCAAATATTATTCACAACATATAATAGAAAATCAAAGCAAACCCTCTTGTGAAATGTTCCGGCGATGTTAGAGCTTAATCGAGGAAGCGAGTAAAGTTGACCCAAGTGGTAGGTATTTTAGCTCACACGTTATGGTAATTATGGCCAAGCTTTCAATGTTTGGTACAGCCCAGAATATATAGAATATTCCCTTCCTCTGTAGTGTGAAATTTTTTATATATACAAGGTTTTTTTTATAGTGGAATCTATTATATGTATATACATGGCTTGAGTAGTTGGAAGTTTTTATAAAGAACTCTAATTTTTTGGTACCTATTTATTATTTATTAGTATTTTTTTTACTTTTTTACTAGTTAGGTTAAAAGCTCAGGAGGATTCGCAGGTAGGCTATTGTTGGCTTCAGAAAGGCTGCAGGGGAAATATGTCATTAGTTGGTATGTTTGAAAGATTTCCAGAAATATTAACTGCACTGTAAGAATGTTCAAAATTTTTTTGGTGAAATCTATTCTGTGCTATAAAATTCTCTAGTCTATACAAGCGTTTATCAACAGCTAACTTGACAAATCAAACATCACGACTATTCTAAACTCTTGACGCAAGGCTGTCCTAATTTGCAAGCATTCGGGGAAATTCGTTCGCAATCCGACACATTTCGTTCGCGTGTACACTCGATAGGGCAAGTTCATTATCACGGTCCACGTGCGAAATACGATTACAATCTTGTTAGGGAGGCGGTTGGCGAAGCGCCAGCAGTCATGGGTTAACAGCTTCATCGAGTTTTGTATGCTGGGGGCTAGGGATTGCAGTATGCACCATGCAAACTTGTTTTTGTCTTGGTGTTGAGCGGCGGAAGATTTTTTTACTTTTTTAATTTGATGAGCGGTTATGGTAAGATTTTTTTACCTTTTTTAAATTTGGTGTTGATCGGTTCCGGGTAAGATTTTTTTTAATTTGGTGTTGATCGGCTCCGGGTAAGATTTTTTACTTGTTTTTAATTTGGTTTTGATTGGTTCCGGGTAAGGATTATGGGCTGGGAAAATTAGTGTTGTGATAGACTGACGTAATTAAGAATGTGAGTTGAAAACTTAGGCGTATTCCACATATTTTTTAATTTCAATTATATATTATTGTTGATTATAACATTAGTGTTTTAAAGAATAAAGCTTTTCCGTGCTTTTATAGAAAAGTCAAGTATATTAAAAACAACAATTTAATACTATACAGCATACTATAATATAATATTCTGTTCATTTTCCATAACACATGCGAAATAAATTTATACCAACCGTTATTTCTTAAAAAGCGCCACCTGGAAATATTATAATTAACCTT
Organism: Colias eurytheme; assembly: GCA_907164685.1. Lineage (NCBI taxonomy): Eukaryota > Metazoa > Arthropoda > Insecta > Lepidoptera > Pieridae > Colias > Colias eurytheme. The sequence continues at coordinate 1,968 of CAJQZN010030224.1, read as the reverse complement.
CATTAACCTTTGTAACTTTGTACCTTTGGCGTCCATAAAACCTGAGCTGTAAACTTAATGAAAAAATACGATATTTATCAACGCCTGTGTTATATCTTTGCCCTCATCATCTTTGCCCTCGCGGTCAAACCGTTAACTTGTTCTCTGTCCATAGTCTGTATAAAATATATTTTTAAAAAGTTTCGCGACGTACGTTTGCTCAATATCTAAACATTAACTTTAATATTAGATACAAATCTAATAATAATCAACATTAAATCGCGTACTAAGTGAAGATAAAGTGAATTTTAAAGAATATTTGTGCAGCAATAAGCAAATTGTACAGTTTAAAGTGTCGGGTAAACGTGAACTGACTACAGCTGTGTGCAAGTGATTATCGCTCGTAAATCCTTCAGGCAGCCGGGTGATATCTGCGTGCGGACCGGTTGCTGTGTTGTACGAGTCCTTGCGAGTCATAGATTAATCTTCGCAGAGCGGGCTCGGAACTACTTTATACATTATTTAGTGTAAAGGTACTTTGTTTATATACTATAAATAATGAAGTGCTCCGGTTGCTTAAAGGTGTTTAAGGATAATAATTCTGTCAAATGCACTCTAAAATCCTGCGGAAAAATATTTTGTCAACTTTGTATAAACGCTAATGGGCTAACCGCTGAACAAAAAAATAAATGGGAATGTCCCATTTGCTCCTCAGCCCAAAAAAGAGGCGGAGATAACAGCAACACTCCAGTTCGCTCCACTTCCGACTCCCAGTTTATTACAATGCGGAAAAAAGATTCCTCGATTACCGAAGTAACTGGTAACGATGTTAAGGAGCTTACTTCTGAAATCCGTCGCTTGACACAAGAATTTTCATCTATTAAACAACGGCTTGAGGATGCCACTCAATCACTAATAATCTGCAACGAACGTATTGAAATGCTCGAGGGGAAAGTAACCGCAAACGAGTCTAGAATTAAAATCCTGGAGTGCAATAATCGGGAGATAAATGTCCTTAAGGCCACAATCTCAAACCTCCAATCCGACTTAAATCTACAAGCGCAACAACATTTGCGAAACGAAATTGAGCTGGCTGGCATACCCGAAACAGCTTATGAAAACCTTCATCACATTGCCTTGCTTGCCTCTCGAAAAGTTGGTGTAGAACTGTCAGATCAAGATATTGATTGGGTCATGAGAGCCGGTCCACGTATCCCTAAAGAAAAATCGACGACTTCTCATAAAGGAAAACTTCCCCGTCCTGTTGTTATTAGATTCCATCGACGTTCTAAGCGCGACGAAATATTGAAGTCTGCTAAGTCGAGAAAAAATATCAACAGTGCTGATTTGAATATACCTGGTGAAGCATCGAAAATATACTATAATGAAAGACTAACAAAGGAAAACCGTTTGTTGTTTCGCGAGGCCCGAAGTAAATACAAACTCTTTGGTTACGCATTTTGCTGGTGTAGTAATGGGAATGTATATGTCAGACAGCGAGAAGGGAAAAATGCTATTCACATTCGCACCCAAAACGATCTGCATAGTATTTTTAACTCGGCCCCGCATATCGACGATACATCACAATGCTGAAATTGTAATAATTCATATATCTTCTAATATTTATAGCTTAAATAATATTTCAAATAGCCATAAACATGTAACTTTTTTAGATACTTTGTTAAGAAACTATCGATGTATTTTAATTATATCACATAATATAATATTATTACTTCAATTTATTCCTTATATATTTTATCTATTTTATTTTAATTTTTATTTTATTTACATATTATATACTTTTATTAATTATCAATATTTATTAATTTTAAACGCCTACAAAAATTTAGGAATACAAAAAATCGTTTACACAACTTTGCTACGACATTTACATCAGGCACTTCATAATAATCCGAACATGTATTTAAAGCTGTTATTTACTATTGAAACTTGTATAGTTATCATCAAACAAGTAAAAGCTAGATTAAT
>CAJQZN010030223.1:0-10944 GCA_907164685.1 Colias eurytheme | reverse complement strand
ACAACAACAAAGAAAGATTATTCAGCAACTATAGGTATATACTGAATTAACATTTGTATTAGATTATGAAAAGATTACATATTTGTTAAATCTGTTATTAAGAATGCACTCATGGATACATTCATCTAATAATTTATTTTGGATATACATTGTTAAGTAATCCATATATCAGTAAGAATAATAAAAAAAGAGTACTCATACTACCAAAAACATAAAATAACAATATTACTACATAGGCTTCATTAAACAAAATTATTATTAGTCTACAAGCACAATTTTTTTTATCTCATTTGCTCTTTGCAGTAACTATATTTTTATTTTCTTTGCACTTTAATATTATAAGTATTTGTTGGTCGACTTCATGGCATTTATTTTTGATTAATATATATTTTTTAATTTTTATATAGATGTATGTTTTGATTTTCTTTTATCCTTGACTAGCTGCACTTCACGGTTTCACCCATGTGGCTCCGCTCCTTTTGGTTTTAGCGTAATGATATTATAGCCTATAGCCTTCCTCGATAAATGGGCTATCTAACAAGGGTTGCCAACTTTTTTTATAAGAAATAAAGTATATTCAGGTCTATGAAGATTATTAAACAGTATTTTAGCAAAACAAACAGTAATTATTGTAGTGTGCGCCCTCTGACTAAATAAAAAAAAATTGTGAGTGTCTAAATATAACACATAATAATGTGTCTGCACTTTGATGCTGAAAACAGTATTTTGTGTACTTTTTTTTTGTTAAACAGTAAAAAGTATAATTTAGTGAAAAACAGTATAAATTATAATACTGTTTAAAACAGTATAGTTGGCAACCCTATATCTAACACCGAAATAATTTTTTTAATTTGAAAAAATCATTGATTTCGAGTTTAGATATAAACTAAAGCGATGATAATAATTTTGCAGCATGTCGTCCCGTCGCAACGGGTCGGTCTCGCGCGCCGCGGAGACGGCCTCGAAGAATCGATTGCACATGGACAGGAATCCGCAACATGCTAAGATTACAGGTGATTATTGGTATTTGGGCAGCAGGCATCTGACTGCCTCCTTGGTACAGTGGTTGACGCGTGAGCGTGGAACCGAAGGGTCATGGGTTTGATTCTCAGTGGAGACGAAGAAAAAAAAATACGTGTTGCACTCAAGGACTGCCGTGGTAAAGCTATTGCATAGCATCGCTGCGCTGGTTGGAGTGGGGGGCGTTAGGTTTTTTCGTTACGGATTTTTTTACATTCGGTCGCCGCGCTCAAGGCCGCGATATGCAATAGCTTAAAAAATGTCTCGGTCTGGCAGGACACAGAAGGCTGATCACCTACTTGTCCCTAAAGAAATTCGATCAGTGAAACAGATGTGTGCATAATGCATCTGCTCCTTACCCCACTAGGGGACACGTTTGCTGTGGCTTTCCCTGTAATGGAGAGTGTAATACTTTAAACAATTATTAATATTCTATAAATATTTGATTAATTATAATTTATAGTTAAAAAAGATTTGAAATCAGTTAGGTAATTACTGTTAATAGTATCTAGATTAGATCCTACTAATATTATGAATGCAAAAGTTTGTGAGAATGGATGTATGTGTAGGTGTGTATATGTTTGTTACTCTTTCACGTAAATACTACTGAACTTATTGTGTGAAATTAAGCACAAATATAGAGGATAACTTGGATTAACACATAGGATAAGTTTTATCCCGGAAATCCCACTGGAACGGGAACTATGCGACCTTTTCTTTGAAAACACGGGCGGAAAGCTAGTTAGTAATAAAATACACTTCACTTTTTATTTTGATTGATAATTTTATAATTGAGAAAGTAGTAATAATATGTTTACTAGGTAACCGCCCGCGGCTTCGCCCGCTTTATCTAAAACCTAATAACAAAACCATCTCTTCTTGAATCACTAGTAGTGTAGTTTTAAAGATTTAGGGCCGATTTTTCAATCGCGAGATAAACAGTCTAATAACTACCCCTCGAATAGATTTATTCAATTATTTATCTAACTCATTACGGCTCACCTATTTTTCAATCGTGATTTATTTGATGAATAACTATCTGACCAAATATTTCCATATTGGCAGCACTGCTCTCGGAGTGGCGAAACAAACATATTAAATTAGTCAGGTTAGAGCGGGATAGAGTCAAATCTTGCAATTTGTCAACAACCGTCATTATGACTCACGACAGGAGTGCACTTGTCTTCTATGATTGTTGATTGTTGTTTTGATTCGAGTAAAGAGTTTGGTTAAATTTGTGTTTCAATTTATATATTTTACGATGGAAACGACATACTTAAAGGCAGCGTTCGGCAAATTTTCAATGGCATGGTCATCAGTACTATCAAAAACATCAATTTCAATATGATTTTAATTGATAATAATTATATAGAAAGAGGTTTAATCTATACTAATATTATAAAGAGGAAAAGTTTGTAAGTATGTATGTATGTATGTATGTATGGTTTTCACGAAAAAACTACTGGACCGATTTCAAAAATTCTTTCACCATTAGAAAGCTGCATCTTTACTGAGCAACATAGGCTATATTGCATTTTCAAAAAAATTAGAGATCCTTACCAAAAATGCAATAATGTAACCCAAGGTGTAAAAAAATCCTCAATAAAACTTCTGTCATCGCGTGCGCTGCGGAATCTATTGAAGATAGAACAAAAAAATGTTCTATGGTATTATAGAATGGATCAATATCTACAAGAAAGTCCGCGATACCATATGTCCATCTTCAGTAGTTATGTTACTACAACAACTTTTTTACGTTTTCAAAGTAAATAGAAGTGCCGACAGTAATCAAACCATGTTATCTATACACATATATTAATCCTTATCCCATTAAATGATGTTTTATTATAGACTGTTTCAATACCAGCAAAATACTTTTTAAATGAAAAGAATTGGATATTCCATTCAAAAGATATAACGAATTTTTAAAAGTGTCAATCTACAGAAAATAGTAGGTATACTGTTCGAGCAGGCTGTAATGCGGGGGAATTCTACCAATATGACGGAACACAGTGGGGTTTTTTTGGTCGGTAGGAATCCGACATAAATCCGAATATGAAAGATTTCCCCACTAAAACAAAAAAAAAAGGCCGTAGTGCGGGACGGGGTAAAGGTGATTTTCATGTGATTAAAAATTAAACCTATAGTCCGACCTATAGTAGACTTTTCACTGTAACGATATCGCTATCTATGCGGGTGAAACCGCAGGGCATTGCTAGTTGTTAATAATTCTACGCTCTATGTTATGACATACGAAAATATCTCAAATTTGACGCGTCAGTTGTCAACTCAAACGCCTAACAGTCGAATAGCGCGCTATCTGGCCGTTGGAGCGGCAAATAGATTTATTCCTCAAATAACGTAGTTATTCGATAGATAAGTCCTATTCGTCTATTGAAAAATTGAATATTTTGTTAACTGAAGAATAAAGTCTATCTAGCTGTTTATCTGGGCATTGAAAAATCGGCCCTTAAGCATACAAAGGGACAGAGAAAGCAACTTTGTTTAATAAATAGTAGTGATCTAGAACTCTGGCTTTAGCGAACATAATTTGTACAAAATATAACTTAGTTAAATAAATAAAAATATTAAAAAATGAATACAGTACAATTTTAAATGTCATTCTAGCTAGGGAAATCCTGTGTGCAGTTCCTTCCCAAGAGTATGTCCAGAACTTAACAAAGATTATGATTAATTAAAAGAAATACAACAATATGTGTATGTGTGTTCTCATATCTTTGCTCATATTTATTTTAAAACTGAGCAAATATATAGTTTTCTCAGATTTGTTGCAACCCAAGGTTTTATAGTTAATAAATATAAAAAAAGACGTGTGGCACTCGGGGACTGCCGCGGTAAAGCTATTGCATGATATGCCTTCAAGCCACACCTCCGTGCCCGTCGGAGTGGGGAGCGTGAGGTTTTTTCGTTACGCAATTTCTGGATTCGGTCCCCGCGCTCAAGGCCCGCGATAGAAGCTATGCAATAGCTTAAAACTTTTTTGGATGGATAGATGCATGTATGTTTGTGTCTCTTTTATTATTACTATCTGTGCCCTGCGGTTTTACCCGCATTGATCCGCTCCTGTTGGTCTTAGCGTGATGATATACATATAACCAATAGCCTTCCTCGATAAATGGGCTATCGAACACGGAAAGAATTTGTCAAATCGGACCAGTAGTTCCCAAGATTAGCGCGTTCAAACGAAACGTAAAGATGTAAAAAGAAAATTGTTAAAGAACAGAACAGTCTTTTTTATCTTTTTAGTGTGTGTGTCTTAATTTACAAAAGTGCATCTTAATAAATGTAACACTTTACTTCCAGACCCCTCAAATCCCGCCGGTCGTAGGAAGGAAATAGATAATGTCATGAAGCGGGCACGACAAGCTTCGCCCGGAAGTTGGGATCGGAAACTACTCCAAGTTGAAGAAAAGGATCCTAATAGGTGAGATATCATTGCATTTTCAAGTACCTTCAAAAAACGAGAATGTTTTCAATTCAACTGTATTTTTTAGTGAAACTTGTTTAGGCGCGTTGAGAGTAACATTTTAAGGTCGCGTCATGGCAATACCGTCGCGTCATGCAGTAAGACGACGATTTTTGGTATAAATATATCTATGAACAATTTTCACACACAGCACGATCTGATCCTATCTATACTAAGCTTTCGCTTGTGTTATGGAAATCAGATGGCTGATAAACATACATATATAATGTTAAATAAATACTTAATTAACACCCAGACACAGAGCAAACATCTATGTTGATCACACAAATATTTGCCCCGGATGGGAATCAAACCCACAACCTCTGGCTTGGGAGGCAAGGCACTACCAACCAAGCCAACCGGTCAGTCAAATCTTGTCTATATAGATCTTTGAATTCTGCCAAAGTTTCACTTCTGACACGTGTGCTCAGCACACACGCTCTTTTTTCATGTATGTATCTATATTTTATTTACGTATTTATTTCTGTTATATAGATGGCGTCACACAGGCTATAAGCAACTGTATTTAGACGGCGCGGGCTCTGTGTCGCCGAGGCGTTCGCGATCACCGCGAAGATCACGGTAAGATTAGGAAAATCACAATTTTTGGTCACTTTGTGGATATTTTGTGTGTTTTTGACGGGTTTAAAACGCGAATTTTTTGTTGTTTTGCTTTAGTAAATCGTGTTTTGATGAAATGCCTTGTTGATTTCTTTGTGTAAAGTGAAGTGAATAATAAGGAATTTTTGTAATTTGAATGAACAAGCAGATGTTTTTCATTTGATCTCAATATGTAATTATGTTTCTGATACGACACAAAACTGAATTAACATCATGAAACACTTATCTTAATATATATATAAATCTCGTGTCACAATGTTTGTCCTCAATGGACTCCTAAACCACTTAACCAATTACAATAAAATTCGCACACCATGTGCAGTTCGATCCAACTTGAGAGATAGGATAATTTAAACATTTAGGTACCACGGGCGAAGCCGGGGCGGACCGCTAGTAATAACTATATAATGTTTTCTACATTACATTTTCTGTACATTACTCTAAACACCATATAAAAAACACTATTTTATTTCAGATCGCCACTTGCGCGTCGTTCACGGTCGCCCATTATCCGTCGCTCACGGTCACCGGTATTGAGACGGTCACGGTCACCAGTGATTAGACGGTCTCGGTCGCCAGTGATTAGACGGTCACGGTCACCGGTATTGAGACGGTCACGGTCACCAGTGATCAGACGGTCGCCGAGGAAGTCGCGGTCGCGGTCAATACGAAGGAGCCCAAGACGCAGTCCACGGCGAAGCCCTATTAGGTGAAGATAATTATGTACATATTTTACACTATAAATATATAATTTACTTGAGATGCAGAATATTATATTATATATACATGAAGATTTTAATGTAAAATTGGCATGATTTTAAAAGAGCAATTGCAAAGCTTGTTCTCTTTACTCTTAGAAATTATTGTGAACCAAAAATTTTTGTGACCGGTGAACCAACACACAAGACATTTGCATTATTGTTTTTTTGATATAAACATAATTTGTATGTTCTTTTTTTCGGATAGTGTATTTTTTTAAATTTTGGAATATTTGTTATGGAATAAAATACAATTTCTTTTAATTTTGTTCTCAGAATAAATTGATATAAAAGTGTATCTATTTGTATCGTTGCAGGCGCAGTCCGAACCGCAGTCCCCGTCGGCGGAGCCCCGTAGTAAGGAAGCGGGTTAGGCCTCCGCCCCCGCTGAGGAACCGACCGCCGAGCCCGCCGGACCCTAGAAAGGTGAAAATAAAGAAATTACGTATATTTTATTTTTGAAGTGCAAAATTTCTTTAGCGGCGTTGAGCACTTTTTCTGTAATGGGTGTAAAATCTTAAACTCGCGTCAGGACACGTGACCTGATCGAAAATGCGTAAGACGGATACCATTCCAAAATATCAAACATGCTCAACGTTAATAATCAAGTTTTCACTTCTGCCGGCACTCCCCCAGTGCAACCCGTCTTTTTTTTGGTATTAGGAAATATTGTAAAAGTAGCGATTGTCCTTCATTTTGTATGCCGAATCTGATTGCAAATAAGATCTTTTCAAAATTAGTGTAGTAATTTCGAAACATAATTGGTACTAACAAAAAATATCGCCTATTTAAAAATATATACTTTCAGTTTTATGTGTCTAATTGCGCCCCGGATTGGCGCGAAAGGATGCGGGTTCGAGTCCCGCCTCGTGATCGAACTTTTGCTATTCTTATAAGGGCCGATTTTTCAATCCCGAGATAAATAGTCTAATATCTACCCCTCGAATAGATTTATTCAATTATTTATCTAACTCATAACGGCTCGCCTATTTTTCAATCGTGATTTATTTGATGAACAACTATCTGACCAAAATATATTTCCATATTGGCAGCTCTGCTCTCGGAGTGGCGAAACAAACATATTAAATTAGTCAGGTTAGAGCGGGATAGAGTCAACTCTTGCAATTTGTCAACAACCGTCATTATGACTCACGTCTTGTATTGCTCTTGTCTTCTATGATTGTTGATTGTTGTTTTGATTCGAGTAAAGAGTTTAGTTAAATTTGTGTTTCAATTTATATATTTTACGATGGAAACGACATACTTAAAGGCAGCGTTCGGCAAATTTTCAATGGCATGGTCATCAGTACTATCAAAAACATCAATTTCAATATGATTTTAATTGATAATAATTATATAGAAAGAGGTTTAATTGTTAATAATTCTACGCTCTATGTTATGACATACGAAAATATCCCAAATTTGACGCATCAGTTGTCAACTCAAACGCCTAACCGTCGAATAGCGCGCTATCTGGCCGTTGGAGCGGCAAATAGATTTATTCTGGAGGAATTCCACCTTCCTTCCTCCACAGTCGGGGTCACCACTGTGGAGGAAGGAAGGTGGAATTCCTCCATCGAAAAAGGGAGGATCCTCGACCAGTCTACTCGACTGGCCGGCCGTGAAGGCCCCGATGGATGATGTCGGAAAGTTGTATATATAGCTCTGTAGCGAAAACATTTCGCTTGCGCGATTCAGAGCGAGGTGTCGCTACAATTCCTCAAATAACGTAGTTATTCGATAGATACGTCCTATTCGTCTGTTGAAAAATTGAATATTTTGTTAACTGAAGAATAAAGTCTATCTAGCTGTTTATCTGGGCATTGAAAAATCGGCCCTAAATATAATATTAAATATATTATAAGAAATTAAACGCGAGACCGGGTTAAATATTAGTTTGAATGTAATAAGAATGTACTGCGATTCTTCACAGCTACCTTATTGATGGAGGTAGTTGATAACAAATCGCAGCAAGTCAACGACTATTAGCAAAGTGAGGGTAGTTGGGTCTTCGTATAAACAACGTCCGAGCCGCTAAGCACGATTCGTACGAATGCGCCACGAGACAAAGGAAAGCGGCAATTTATAGTTTTCAACAGCTAAACATGTTTTGACAGGAAATAGTGACAACTATTCATCAACAAAAATATTAGGGCCGATTTTTCAATGCTTGGTTACAATTTATTTGTCGAATAACATATTAAACTACCATTTCAAAAATGTATTCTTTTCCCGTATTTGACAGTTTGTAGGTGAGGTTTAAATATTATTGTGTAATACTTTATTGGACGGATAAATTTTAACCAAGGATGGAAATATCGGCCCTAAATCAAAAGCTAAATCAAAATATAAATTCTTATTTTTTATAATTACAGTCGTCCTCTGGTTCTTCAGCGAGCAGTTGTTCGGACGAATCGTGTTCAGTCTGTTCCGCTAAGAACAAGAAGGGCGCACCGCCCGTTAAGGGTAAACCACCGTGAGTATAACTTTCTTTATTTTACTAGATATTTATTTCAATTATATTTTTCAACCAAATAATAGACTTCTTTTAGAAGCACTTTCGAAACGTCATTACATATTTTTAACAATTACCACCGATTCGTAAAGCATTATCTATGGAGAAGAAACGGCAACTTAGATTTAGTAAGGCAGTTGAAATTTAAAGTAGCGGATAGAAATGGATTAAAATTGACCAGCTGGAAGACACTAGCTTTGAAATAAAAAAAGAAAATTATATACAATAACTCGTTCTAAATAAAATACTCATACGATTCACTGTGATAAACAAAAATATGCGTAAAAATTATTTCTTTTTTACATTCTACAACTATGATTTCAAGTTTTTCATCCAGCACGAAATGATAATCCTGTTTATTTTTAGCTAAAATATTAAGATTTTCATCCATAGCAAAAAAAATCTATATATTATTATATTTATAAGTTACTAGCGGTCCGCACCGGCTTCGCCCGTGATACATATTTATGTTTTCTCTCCATAAGAATCATCCTGGTACTTCAAGAAATACATATTATAAAAAAGAATTATCGCAATCGATCCGCCCGTTCACGTGTGATGCCGTCGTGACCAGGGGAAATAGGGATTCATCCATACTATCCATACTATAATATTATAAATGCGAAAGTAACTCTGTCTGTCTGTCTGTTACTCAATCATGCCTTAACTACTACACCAATTTGCTTGAAATTTGGTATAGAGATATTTTGATAACCGAGAAAGGACATAGGCTACTTTTTATCCCGGGAAATAGGATAGGTTTTATCCCGGAAGTCCCACGGGAACGGGAACTATGCGGGTTTTCCTTTGAAAACGCGGGCGAAGCTGCGGGCGGAAATCTAGTTATTAGTATATTAAATAAATTTTGTTTATATTTCAGTCCGCGCGGTTCCCCACCGCCAAAACGGCCTGTGCCCGCGAGCGCTGGACCCGTTGTTTTGCCAACTAGAGAGCTGCTGAAAGCCAGGGAGGCTAGCAAGCGAACACGGGAGGAGAAGGTTAGTGAAATGGTTGAAAATAGTATTTTAATAATGTTAATACTGGATTTGACAGCATTTAAATTGGTTGTTACTATCTGTTCGGGGCAATCCACTTCGTCATACAATTACTATCAGTACTTTTAAACCCTTCCCCCATCTTGATTACAGATTATTTTTACAACCGGTCAGGGTTCTAATGTGACAACACACATTTTGTTTGTTTTTGAAAAATAATCAAAAGAAAAAAGTTAATTTATATTATAATACTACACTGATCTAGAAGTTGAATGTTGCTGTGTATAGCGAGAGTGCAAAATTATTAATAAACAAGTTCAAATAATTTCAGTTGATGTTCATTTATAAATCTCCTGATTTAAATGTGACGTCATAAAGCTTATGTAAATTTTCCCACACTACAGGTGTTAGAATGGCAACGTTCACAGTTAGCTGTACGTCCGGCAGCCCCGATACCACCGGCTCAAATAAAACGCGAAGGCGAAAGGCGGCGTGCGACCGCGCGTCCCGAACGCGAGCGGCCCGAACGCGGCGTTTCGCCCGCCGCGATAGCTGCTGCCTTGGCGGATAGCGATAGTGATAGCGAGTCGGACGCTAGTGCCTCGCCGCCGCCGCAACGGTGAGAAAACGCTCTAAAACACACTAAAATTAGAGTTCATCACACTTTAACTCACTTTCATACTCTAAAAACCAAAAACTCACTCTAATGCTCATACTCATATTATTAGACATACCCAAACTCACACTCATACAGGAGAAACACACCGATACCTCCGCATACATAAAAAAGAATTCATACTCAGAAGTCAAAACACACTATCATAATAGAAATAGAAAGCGATTTATTTGCCACCATGTAAAAAAAAAATATAAATCTTAATAATCTAAGATAAAGAACAGAAAAAAGATAGCAATGGTGGCAAGAAGGACTCCCCGTCAGAAAAGCAGTAACCATTAATTAAAATGTATTAATATAATCTAATTTACACTTGAAAAAAGTTGTATTAGCCAGTTTTACCCATTAGTTCCACGCTACATCAACAATCTTGCCATCTTTTATAGGGTCTGCCTCTTTATCCGCTCTTGTCTGCTAAAAACCAGTTTGTTGACAATTTTTTTGCCTTTGATTGTGTCCTGTGATGGGCACTCTATTTTCATCGAAGAACATGATTGCCGACGTCATTCCCTTTTGTTACTTTCCTTATTGATGTATATTTAAAGCTATTGCATAGCTTCTATCGCGGACCTTGAGCGCGGGGACCGAATCGAGAAATTCCGTAACGAAAAAACCTCACGCTCCCCACTCTGACGGGCTCGGAGGTATGGCTTGAAGGCATAGCATGCAATAGCTTTACCGCGGCAGTCCTCGAGTGCCACACGTCTTTTTGTTTTTTTAACTAATGTATGAATGTATTATTTATCCACCAGTTTAACGCTATCCGAGCGTTTCGGCAAGATGGCGCAGTGGTCGGCCGCCCGCACGGCGCGCGTGGACACGATGAACATGCGCATCACGCGGCGCGACGCGCGGCTCGACGTGCACATCGC
>CAJQZN010030222.1:0-10374 GCA_907164685.1 Colias eurytheme | reverse complement strand
TATGGACAATTTGATTGTAATAGGATAGAATTAGGCAAATAACAGTATTTGATTTGGTTTATGCCAATATTTTATTTAACTATTATAAATGTTGGACTTAAATTTAATGTTTTTAATTTAAGTACCTATAACAGCAAATTTCGTTTATACAAATTAAATGGGATAGAAATGCATGACTATGCATTTGTTTTTATATTATTTTAAAGAAAATGTATAGGTATGTGAATGGGTTACTTGTGTTGGTCAAGTAAAGAAAAAAATATTAGGTAGGTAATATTTTGTTATTTTGTACTGTAATTTAAAGGCATGCTAATTCGGACTAATTGTAATATGACGTATTTATATAATGCACTAGCTTTCCGCCCGCGGCTTCGCCCGCTTTATCTAAAACATAATAAATTATATACTAAAACCTTCCTCTTGAATCACTCTATCTATTAAAAAAAACCGCGCATCAAAATCCGTTGCGTAGTTTTAAAGATTTAAGCATACATACTACATAGGGACAGAGAAAGCGACTTTGTTTAAATAAAATTTATAGTATGAAATAAAACAAAGTCGCTTGATGTCCCTACGAGATGTCCCTATTTATAAGATGATGTATTAAAAACACATTCATATAACTAATTATTTGAAATACATATTAAAGATTAATAAAGGTTTGTGGATGTTGAATGGTTTGCAATCTACGTAATTTTGAATATTGAATAATTAGAATATTATGCTAACATCGATAAAAAATGCATACAAATAATTTTTATACCGTTTAAAATATTTCTTCTTAAAGCGAATGAAAGAGCCACACCTACAAATAAGGTCACAGATGATGATAAAATTATATGATTTTTTACGGTGTAAGGGTTGCCAACGTTTTTTATTTAGCCATAATATACATGTTTACGGAACTCAAGAAAATTAAAGCAATGTTTTGTATTATTTAAGATAACATTGTTTATACAATAACATTGTATAGAAAGGAGATCATCAAAAAATAGGTATATGTTGAAATAAGTTTACATACAGACTTACAGTTATAGGTATATATTTTATATTTGGTATGCATTTTAGATTCGTTTTTGCAACAAACGTATCTATTGGATTGAAACTAGCTTTTTATTTAATATTTTGTACTAGAAATATTATAACTAGCTTCGGCCCGCAACATCGCTCTCATGGTACCTGTACAATGAGTTCAGTGAACTTTGAATATAAAGAGAATATTTTAACAATTACATATAGAGGAATTGAAGACATTATGAGATAATAATTGATTATTATAAGGTAAAATAATTATTATACAAATTGTACCTTATTTGAGAGCTTTGTTCGTGGATAACAAATGTATGTAAGTAAGTAATAAATAAATATGTTTGGGTGGCAACCCTAGCTGAAGGCTTAGTATGTAACCAGCCCCTGGGGATGAGTTTTAAAAATAGATAACCTGTTTTGATATAAACTGGAAAATATTTCTAGTTCTTGGGAATCTTTAAGGCCTGTAGCATCATGTAATAAGATAAAATAATGTTAATAATTTCACTATAATTTTCTGTAGCTTTATAGCACCATTACTTAAATAATAACGTTACTGTCAAAACTAAATGATAAGAAACAACTTTTTATAGAATTAGTAATTTTACTTCTATTAATTTTCGTATCAAAATAGGTGTAGCAGTATAGTAGCAGTATAATCTAAGAAAATCAGACAGACAGAATACAGATTGTTAAATTTAGCCATGCGGATTATTTTTATCTTTATCGTTGCTTTGTAAATAAATTAGACAGTGTTTTATCCGCAAAAAGGACAATTGATTTTTGATAAAGGGAAAAGCAAATTACGCCGTTTAATCCACATGGTTTAAGGAAAATCGTCATTTATATAGGTTTTTTGACGATTTAGCCTCGAACATTCCTAAAGCTAGACACGTACACTCACATACAGACAAGCGTAGAATTTTAAATGTGTTGTTTTTTATTGTAGCCGTCCCTTTTTATCTCGTTACAAAATGGACCTGTAGATGGGATAGAGATAATTGAAAATCGATGGGGTTTAACCGGATGAGTTACGACGCTGACATTAAAGATTCGATTGATTTATTGATTTTATTATTTAAATAGATATCAGTGTATCTGCATATTCTTTACATCACTCTCTTACTCTTTTGTCTGGAAGCGGGCGGTGGTAAGCGAGTAGCCTTATGTTCGTTAATAAGCTTTCTTGTGTATATTACTTGAAAATGTTGCCGTGAAGGAAATAATTAAATAAAATATCAGTTCTATGATGACTGGATTTCGGCGCTTTACTTACGTACCAAGGTAAAAAATCTATCTATATATATATAAAACTCAAAGGTGACTGATATAGTGATCTATCAACGCACAGCCCAAACCACTGGACGTATCGGGCTGAAATTTGGCATGCAGGTAGATGTTAGGACGTAGGCATCCGCTAAGAAAAGATTTCCCGAAATTCTTGCGGGAACGGGGATAAACGGGGATGCACGTACAAAGTCGTGGGCGGAAGCTAGTATCCTACTTAATCTCAATACTCAATTTTCTATGCATTCGATCTGTTTGCGTTTAGGACTAAGGTTGTACTAATTAGGTCACTGTTTACAATTAAGTATGAATAAAATTCATCAATAAAGAGATTGTTAAGGAAATTTTCATTCAAATTAATATGATTCCATGACCGAGTAACACAGATTTTTAAAAGGAAAATATTGCGAAATATTTTTTTTTGTATAGGTAGGTACTGGTAAATTAGCGTCTTAAATAAGATCAGCCTGCTTTGCTCACAAAACAGTGTTTTTTTTGTTAATCTAAAGCTCTCCTGTTAGTCTGAAGTACATTTACCATCTGTCAAACTCAGGACTTTTTTTACATTCCCGCGTTTAACATTATACCTACTAAAGAAAGAAAGAAAAAAAAGTTGCTTTTATAAGGTGCTCTACAATTTCACGTGACGTTGAAAATGCAAACAACTAATAATATATAAAATTATAATACGATGATGTTTGCATAATGTTCTATTTTGATATAAAATATGGAAATATCCAGACTATTTCGGTGATTGTTGTTTGAAAACAAGTTTTTTTATATTTCTTACAAATGCGATGTCATTTTTACGGTTTCATTTGGATATTATATGTTATAATATTGAATAGGTACAACGGAATTAATTGGTTCCGTATTTACGACGACATAGTTCGCAAAACGCAGTTGACGAGCTTTACTAGATAAATAAATAATGTGGTATTTGATCGAAATGTTATTGCAAATATATAATTTGTGGCTAATTAATTGGCATTCAAATACTATAAAACTTTAAAATTATAAATGATTAAAAAAGACAATTCTAAAATACAATTTTCCTGTTTATAAAGCTGCATTGGTGAATATGCATGTTTTGGATGATAAAAAAGATCCAAATATTCGAAAACAACAACGAAACATTTATAACAGAATGAAAATAAGTCCTTAAGGGCTTGGTCTAGTAGTGCAAACAAATGCATCCTGTCATCCTATATGTAAATAATACAAATGTACTAAGGGAAAGTTGCTCCACTTAATTTTTAAAAATTAAATCATTCGTACAATTTAATATTCGTAATAAGTACCAAAAATGACAATTTGAAACAATTTTCGTGAAAATTACACCGGGTGATTTTTTTATCAGTACACAAGATTTGCGAATACTTTCTATTGATATCTTCAACTTCATGTTTATATAACTGATCAACTTTTACAAAGAAATTTGGACGAAATATAAAAAAAATAAGCTTTCCATACAAAATGCATAACTCTATACATTCTTTTCGACCTAAGTTTCTTAGTGAAAGTTGTTCAGTTTAACTAATAAAACGGATAAACAAATTTTGTATATAATAAAAAAAATGTAATGTTTGTGTTCAAAAATTATAAAATAGAAAAATACGCAAATTAAAACAAAAGATATTTATTTCTGACTAGCTTCCGCCCGCGACTCCGTCCGCGCGGATGTCAGTCTTCGCGTCTTCTACAGATTTATTATATTATGTATAATATATAGATTTATATTTATAAACCTAATAAATCTTTTGCTAGCATTCTGATGCTTTATCGGTTGCACTGGATTTATCTCTTTTTTTTCAATCGCTTGAATGATATAGGATGGGTCCTTGATGGCATCGAATGCTGAAGTCTCGAATCAATCAATTCTGACAGTAGGCAATTTATGTAAAATCTTGATAATGGTCCATCATTTTATTTTGCCTAAACGTTACATACTTTTTATATATTCTATTTTTAACGAATGATTCACTCCAGTCCAAACAGCAAATAAGCAGACTTCTGCTTCTGCAACGTTTAGTTGTCCCTGAATTTGGAAAAAATAGTCATGATTCTTATCTATGACAAAAGTGTTATTTTTTGCATTGTATTTCAAATATTAAATTTTTTTTAACCGCATCTTCCGCATTCATGTCTTTTGCCGGAATTAGACATTTAACTTCTACTAGTCCCATTTTCCCTTTTTGATATGGGAGTGTATAAAGTAAATTTTTTAGATATTTCTCGTTATACTTTTAAAAAGTTATTATTGTCATTTTGCTCATTAGGTAAAGTAATTTCGATATCAGTTTTAAGTTTTTTGATACCTGCAATAATAACGTCATCGCCTGCACATACTTATCGATTACACCCTGTATACAATCCACCATCCACATTCATAATGTTTTCCTGTCCTCCTCTCCTTTACGCTGTTCACCGATACATTTTAAATGAGTAAATCTGCTACCACTGAAGGATGTTTCATTGTGATCAGCAAATTTTCACCACTGTTGTCGATTATTTGTTTTTCATTTTTAATCAGCAATTGGGAATCATCAGTTTTGTTTTTTGCAGATTGGTGATGTACCCTAACAATACGTCGAAAAGGGAAAGCATCAACGAATTATCGTTTTCGTCCTCTTTTTTTATTCTTCGCGTCTCTGTTACTTCTGTTTGTTTAGTTCTCAACACCCACTGAATTTTCTATGTTATTGTGATCTTCCATTACATCTGAGTTTTGATGATGTGATGATAATCCATTCGTTTTAATATTGGTACTTAGAGTTGGTGGACTAAACTAGAAATGGCGGACTAAATTTGTCAGCGCGTCTGTAAGATCAGAATATAAAACCAACATCCTGTATTTAAGTTACAAAATTAATAATCAAACAACATGCCGCTACGTTGAAAATGACTAGAAGAAAAAATTTAACACACCTCGGATCAATTTTGGAGTAAACAAATCATTTTCCCCGTATGGGGATTTCCCCGGATGAACTTGGGAAGTTCAAGTTCTCAATACAAGTTTATATTATATTTCGTATTTCTCAAACGAAAAATAAACATTTTTGGAACTTCAAAAAAATTATATTATAAGAAAATTTATGAGCTTACTTTACTTTTAAAGAAATATACATCCCTTTACTGACACCCCGTAAAATAAAGAAATTGTTGCCAATCACCTTTGCAATCTACATATTTGGTTTCATTAACTTTATGTTCGAAGATAATTTTTTTTCTAGTAGTTACACGCGTATTTTTTTCGTTTATTTTCCATATCGAAATCAAATGTTTAAAAATACGAATATTTGCACAAAACTAAGATAAAAATAATCAATTAACAAAAATATTAAATTTAATGAAGTAGAGCAACTTTCACTTCGGTATGAAGGAAAATCGAGCGTAGAGCACACGTCAGAACGCTCCGGCCCAAGGAGCGCGACTAAAGAAATTCGCTAGGAATTTTCCTAATTATTTTAAATATATTTTAATATTTAAAGAATTATCAAAATTCAAAAAAAAAATTTTTTAAAGGATTAATACTCATTGGTCTTCAACCAACTCGAATAAATTAATGGAAAAAATAACTTTTAGCAGTATTTATAAATAGATTTTGTAAGGCAAAAAATGGGAAATTTAATGAATTTATAACGTTCTAATTAAGAAAATCATAAGTTTTTCGGCAATTGTATTCAGCAGTTTTTAATAATGACTATATAAGGATAATAATGTGCTGATCAGATTGTGTAAATTGTAATCGGTTGCAACGTAGTGAGTGCACAAACTTAGCTCGAAATGTCTTTGGGAGAAAGAGACTTATCTTGAAGGCCTGATTAAGGTAACATAAAGTAATTTTATAAATGTGAAAAAATTCACGCGCATTGCGTATATAACACTAATTGATAAACAAGAAAAAAAAAATTCAGTTTATCATTTCATTAGCCGGGAAAAAATTGTCAAATAACTTGTTGAAAACGCAATTTTGCTAGACTGCAGCCTTAACGTTCAAATACATTTGATTTATGTGTCGGGTCAAGATGAAAAAGACTATTTTCAAATAAGGATAAATAGATTTAAAGTTATGCTGAAAGCATAGTAGTCAGGTAATAAGATGATACAACGTGACTCTAGGCTCCATACAGGAGATAAACTGATAAACACAAAGAAAATGCCGAATATAAAAATGAACGTAGGCTCTACATAAACAGAATAGATGATATTCATTTATTTTAATGTTAAATTTTAAATTCCGTTATACCAAATAATAGTAATGTTGTGTGTAAAATATTGAACCCCGAAGGCTGTGTTTGCATGATATAATACAATTTGACAATTTCAATAGATTTTCACATAATATTGTAGAACTATGGAAAAATGATGCGTTAAAATGTAAGCAGCATAATATTATATATAATAACTTTACTTTGCAAAATCGCGAGATAAATCACGATTGATAATATTTCTTACTACCTGTGGCCCGCGGTTATACTCGCATTTCTCCGCTGCTATTGGTGTGATGATATAAATATAATACATATAGCCTTTAATCTTCCTCGATAAATGGTCTATCTAACACCGAAAGAATTTTTCAAATCAGACCAGTAGTTCCTGAGATTAGCGCATTCAAACAAACAAACAAACTCTTCATTTTTATAATATTAGTATAGATTTCGCGTTGGTAAAATTATAATAGCGTCGGTACATATATTACATGATTATTACTATCGAAAGTAATAATTATTCGGTATGTACATTAAGTACTTATAACTTATTAGCTTACCGCCGGCGGCTTCGCCCGCTTTGTCTAAAACCTAATAAATTATATACTAAAACCTTCCTCTTGAATCGCTCTATCTATAAAAAAAACGCATCAAAATCCGTTGCGTAGTTTTAAAGATTTAAGCATACTCTAGACAATATAGGGACAGAGAAAGCGACTTTGTTTTACACTATGTAGTGATTTATACAGTCATGATTAACTCTTGTAATCAAGATCAATGGAATACGTTATGTCACATGTTTCAGTTGCAGTAAAAACCATTTCCCGGTATTATAGTATTGCGATAGTTCACACATTGTATTATATAATTTAATTTTCGCGACTACATAATGTGAGTGTATATTAATTTACTTTACTTTTCATATAATGTACGGTGATCGAGATGTTTTTCTTTTGATATAAAAAATATTTGTAATTATTTATTTCAAGCAAATACCCATATTGTATAAATACCTCAACTACTAACAAACACTTATTTGATAATTTTTCTATATTAAATATAATAGAAAATAAGATAATCTGAGTCATTGCTAGGGTTGCCTGGTAGAGATCGCTACCTAGCGATAAGTCTGCCCTTTGCTGTTTCTGTTAAGTCTTGTTTCTATTTTAGAAGCAATAAAGCATTTTCATTTATTCATTCATTCAAATACATACGAATTATTTACAATTTATCTGTATTATTTGTTCAAATAGTGCTTTTTCTAGAATTTTACTATTTCATAGCCTAGTTTCACGATTTATGCTTGTCCATACAAATATTTTGTGTAGATTGCCTATTGCCTAACTTTGAAATATGATCAATCTGTATGTATGCATTTTAAATAAGTATTTTTACAAAAATAATATACTAATGCAATCATCAAGTTTTGAATATATGTACTTACATATAACTTTTTAAATATTTAATTTGTAAAATTTTTATACATTCTTCGTGTTGTATCGCAAAAAATGCAGTATTGGAACTTAAAAATATCTTAAAAAACAAATATGTCATCGAAATTTCTTCTCCTTCCGTATTTAAGTTCCTTAACTACATTAAAAACCGGTAAATTGTCGAAATAGATTCGCGAAGTTGACTTTGTTCAATGTAAAACAACAAGTACAACGTATGTATGTAATATATCGATAAAAGTGTTTTTTATCATACTTATTCTCTGACTAGCTGCGCCCCGCGGATTCACCCGCGTTGCTCGGCTCCTGTTCGTCTTAGCGCGATGATATTATATAGCCTATAGCCTTCCTCAATAAATGGGCTATCCAACTCCGAAAGAATTTTTCAAATCGGATCAGTAGTTCCTGAGATTAACGCGTTCAAAGAAATAAACAAACTCTTCAGCTTTATAATATTAGTTTAGATTTGGACTGATTTTTAGTTTTATGCGATTTATATATTATGTATTGTGTTTATTATAGTGTACAAGTACTAAGTTCTTTATAGAAATAAATAAATACATTTTTATTATATACTATCTATGAATATTAAAGTTATTAAAATATGTCAAAAGTTATAATATTATCAGTCAAAATTATGTTTAAAAATATAGCCTGAATATGTACTTTTATTGCAAAATTCTATAATCAGCAATGTTTGTATAAAGTCAAATAACAAACAACATGCTATTATGAAATTGTTTACGATTTAATTATTAATTTCTCATATCAACAATATTTCTAAATATATTACCTATTACCTATAGCAATACAATTTTAAAATGCTTACTTATTCTAATAACTTAAATATTAAAATTAATCTAGAAGGTCTTTTTATCTTTATAAGAACAAAATTTTTATTTAACTTTTCTTCAAATAACTTCGTCGTGAATTTAATTATACATTAAATATTAATACTATCGTCAAATTGACGTTAATTTCATTTAAAATAAAAATTTATGAAAATAGTTACTTCAAAATTTCACAAAAACTGTTTCTTTAGACATAGTAATCTTCTATTTATGTAAATCATATTTTGAGACCATTTTCTGCAGTTAATGTTTATATTATGAAGGTATATACTTAACTAACTTTTTTATTTTGATTTGAGTTATATTATACGTTTATGATGTGGTCGAAAGCGGTATGTGGTCGAAATAGAGATCGATAATGGAACAATAATAGAAAATTATTTTATTTATATTATTTTAATATTTTATTAAGTAGTAGAGTAGATAGGTAGGAAGTAATCGATTTGCTTTATTTGAGAAATATCTTTTTAAGTTTAAATTAATAAATCGATGTAATTTATCGTTTACATTTTCTAGAAAATATTATTATGTAGGTATTTATTACTATGTATTTTTTATACCTGAATTTTAATTTTTAATTAGTGCATTTCTTATAATTTAACCCTATCTCATCATACCAACGTGATAGCGGAATATTTAAATAGCTTCTAAACAAGATAAATAGATCGAAATATTTACTTTTCAAAGCCCACAGCTCCAAGCGGTCCAGAGCGTCCAAAAACATCTGTCCATCACGTCGACACTGCTCGCTCGTCCCGTTCAAAGGCACCACCACTTTCGGGAACCTCTCCCACAACCCCAAGAGGTCCACCCTTGCACTATCATCATTACTTTCATTCCTCGCCCCCAACTTTTGTATCGTCCCATTGAATATGCTATCGGATAGTAAATTTCGGTCGGATAAAGTGAGCTCTATACACTCGCGGGCGAATGCGTTCGCGCATAATAACAGCAGCACGCAGGCGCGCGCGGTCATGTTGCTAGATACAATGGTGCCTGGCGAAACGCTCTCGGCTTAAGCATTACTGCTGTATGTATCTTACCCTTTGACAATGACACCTATAGGATGGACAATAGCTTGGGTAACGTTTGAGTAATCGCCGCGATCATTGTTCAGATCAACTCGACCCTTATTTGAATATGAGATTTAATTGTTTGTTTTATTTACGATATTCGGATTCGATTTCAATTGATTAGCCTTGAATGGTTTTTAAGTGTGAATCTTTACGGTGACTAATTAATTATTGGATATTTAAATATCTAGGTACTGCGGTGCACCATATTTTTGAGTGATTCTAGAGATAGTAAAAACTATAAACTGCATAAAGTGTTGACATAATAAGAAATAAATAATATATTACACGAATGCAGATATTTATACATTTTGTCATGATTCACTTTAAAATCATTGGAACATTTCCATAAAAAAAAACATGAAATCAAGAACAAACAAAATTACTTTCGAATTTTAATAATGTTTGTGTTCTTACGTTTAAGATATTAGCTAGAGAGCTAGCGCAAAGCTACCTGTATGTATTTGACCAG
>CAJQZN010030219.1:0-12930 GCA_907164685.1 Colias eurytheme | reverse complement strand
TGTGGTTTAATTGTTATTAAATAAACAAAAATAATAATTAATAAATAATTATTAAAAAAAATATGAGGCGTGCACTTTTGGATTTTCCAAATTATTTTTAAATATTATCGTTTCTTTTGTCACAGTAAAGGTGTGTCCACACGCGGGTGGGGTGGGTTTATGTGAAATGGTCCAACATCTACAGTTCTGGGACTACGCGAGCCTGTCGGGAACTATGGAGGGTCGTCTCATAGAGTATGTCGATCAACAACACGAACACTTTGTTGATCCGTGTGTGGTTGTTAACGCGAGATATATGGCTCCTAAGGTTGCTTATTTACTTTATTACTTTTAAATATATTTTTCTGTTAAAACACTGCTTTGCCATGAATTTAAATATTAACCAGGAACGCTTATTTTTACTCTATTTTAACTGGGAATCATGGTAGTGTAGTATTTAAGTATATGAAATATCCCTAATTGCAAATAAATATCACTTCACGGTAAAAATTACACAGATAATAAAAAATTGTGCTACCGCATGTAGTTTTGCGCTCACGTTATTTTTTATTTATTTATTTCAGTTGCCCGGCTACAGTACACAATTTTTGCCCGGTACATTGGAGAAATTCTCTTACCCCCACGGCAGTGAATGGAAGAAAATGATCAAAGAAGGAATATTCCCTGCTCCTGACGAAGCAGAATTAGTGAACCCTTAAAGTTTTACTTTTTATTACGACTTACCGCTTACTGCTATGTACATAAAGTGTAAAGTATCAATTAATTAAACAGTCATACCAATAAAAACTTTCATTTCCATTTATCCGTATCTAAAACAAACAGCTTATTAACATGATAACACTTACGAGTTAATGTCACTCTCAAAAACATTACTTACTGATAAAAAAACATTTGCACATCATAGTTACAAACTTACAATGTTATCACTTGACTTGCTTGCTCTAATTTGTAAAACCTCAAATATTCAAACAATAAATTCTTTCAGTTCTGTCAGACAACCTTTACGGATATTTTTGATACTCAAATTATAAATACCACTTAATTTTTCTTCTGGAAAGCAAAGGCACTGAGTTTGGATTGTTTTGGCGCGTTTGTAACTGGTGTCTCTTCCATACTATCATCTAGTTTTCGCTTCTGACTACTCTCCGTGGGTTTACTTTGCGAACTCTTAAACGTCCTTATACTTTGCCGAGTTAATTCAGAGGGCGTTAGTTCAGGATTCCGCTGTTCTAAAGCTGATTTGTTTCGTGAAAACCAATCTACGAATGTTTCCCCTTCTAACGGTTTTAGTGGCTGCAAGAAAATATATATATTATTTGGATAGCCTATTATTTGGATAGTTTAACTTCATTTATATTTAAATAAAATAATTGAATAAAAGAAATTTCCTCATACCAAACACAATTTACATTAAAAAAATAAAAAATGTATTTACATATCACTACATAGTATAAAACAAAGTCGCTTTCTCTGTCCCTATTTCCCTTTATATGCTTAAATGTTTAAAACTACGCAACGGATTTTGATGCGGTTTTATTAAATAGATAGAGTGAATTAAGAGGAAGGTTTTAGTATATAATTTATTAGGTTTTAGACAAAGCGGGCGAAACCGCGGGCGGTAAGCTAGTATTGTATAATGAAAACTAGTAAACTTACATCATCATTTTCAGTTTCGGCTGTGGAATGTACTTCCACTAAAGTACGTTC
Organism: Colias eurytheme; assembly: GCA_907164685.1. Classification (NCBI taxonomy): domain Eukaryota; kingdom Metazoa; phylum Arthropoda; class Insecta; order Lepidoptera; family Pieridae; genus Colias; species Colias eurytheme. The sequence continues at coordinate 11,223 of CAJQZN010030219.1, read as the reverse complement.
AGTTAAAGCAAGTGGACTTTGCACGGTTTTCGATGAATCCTGTTGCTTTTTGAATGGGTTCCGAGCACCGCCCGGTGATGATTTTATTGGCTATATGAAACAATTATCAATTAATTAAGAGCTTTACTATATAGCTGAGTCTTTCAAATGAAAACATAGGAATGAAAAATGTTCATAAACACATTTTCACGCACCTTTCTTTTTTGTTAAAATCCACTGTATGAGCTTTTTAAGACAAAAAAGTACCGTCAAATTCGAGTGATTTTTTATTATGAGATACAAACTAAAGCAATTTAATGGTGGGAGTTGACTTAGTAGTTACTTTATAAAGAAAACAAACTTTGAAACACTTACAACTGGTTTTATAGGTGTGACAGTTTCAACTTTCTTCTTAACGGTCTTTTGCGGCAAAATAAGACTAGCATTCAAATCCTGTTCCGTGCTCGTGACGTCATACGTTTCTTGGGTGTCTAATTCTTGGAAGTGCGAATTTTGAGCGACATTCAACCTGTCGGCATCTCGCTCCCACGTGTCGGCCAGATTGGACAATTTGTCGGCCAAATGCATTCGGCCAAGACGAGACGCGTATTTAGCGGCTAGTGGAAGGAGGCGGTCATCTTTGAGTAGCTCCATAAGTTCTAATGCTCTCTGTTCTATTTCGCTGCGACATGCAAGCTGAATAAAAAAAAATATTGAAATTCATTGAATTGCAATTTAAATCAATACAAACTATCCATGTAAATAAAAATGTATCGCCAAATGGTTTGCGAAGCGTAAAACTCGAGAAGAGACCAATGCGACCAATTCGGGTATTTTTTTTACATTTTTGTTAAAGCACAAGGATTGATAGTATGGAGAGAAAAAACGTTAAAGAGGCAGAAAAAACGTTAAAGAGCAGAACAACGTCTGCCACAGCAGGAAGTTTTGGATGTAATCTCTAATATCACTGTATTGCGGTTGTAAATTTTTTATGCCTATAAGATACAAGGTGGACCAAAAGAAGTCATCCGATGTTGTTTGGCTCTCATTTTTTTTCTAAATTAAAAACTTCGATTTTGTTTTTTGATTATGTTTATTTGAACTTTTAAAATTTTATTGGTTAAGTCGAGAAGATGATATCGGCCAAATGGGCGCCGTCACAATTGATTGCCATACGGGCTCGTTTTATGGCATTTCTCATCACTTCAGCGAGAACTTCGGGCGACAAATTCTCGCACTCGTGTCTAATGTTGTCCTTGAGGGCTTCCAAGGTCTCAGCCTTGTTCATGTAAACAAAAAAACCCCACAAAAAAGTCTGGAACGGTTAAATCGGGCGATCTTTCGGGCCAGTGCAAATCGCTAAAACGAGAGATGAGGCGACCCGGGAAAGCCGCCCTCAGAATATCGGTTGTGGCTCGCGCAGTGTGTGCCGTTGCTCCGTCCTGTTGGAACCACATATTCTCCAGTCCTAATTCGTCCAATTGCGGCAGAAAAAAACTCAGTCAACATGGCTCTATAGCGTGCACCGTGCCCATAGCATGTTTCCGGCGACAGCGGCGATATTCTCGGCAGAACGGGTGCTCCGGGGCCGGCCACTCTTGGCAACGTCTCGTGTGGTCCCATACTCTTCAAGGTTGGTGGCCAAACGGCGCAGTGTTTGCACAGTCAGTGTCGGACGGCCGGGGAATCGGCGACGAATTGTTACGCAAAAAAGTTGACACGATTATTCCAAGTTATTGGGTACTGTATCGCTCCCTGGCTTGTTTACTTGTATTCTACATCTGTCCAGTACACAAATGTCAAAACAGATTTGACATTGGCGGCCATTTGCAAAAATGAGAGCATCTTCCAATAGGGTGATTTCTTTTGGCCCACCTTGTATTATGTTTTTATGGAAAATCAACTTACAGCAAACAATTTGAGTGCAGTTTCTCTAGCAACCTTAACATCCACTTCAGAAGAAGTGTGCGCCCAGCGAACCAGTTGTTCTTCATACTGACTTTTTTCACTATCCAGCTCACATAAGGGGATCTGAAATACATTTATAATAAACTTCATTCTTAGTTTTCACTTGTTTTTATAATATGCTTATTAGATAGCAAAATGTATGAGTGTATATTATACTCACTTTTTAACAATACAAAAATATAGATAGATAACTAAATACATTTACAAATATAAGAAATACTATATAGTCACCTGTATTGGTAATTCAGCCACTATTGGTTTCGGCGCAGTCAGTGGGAATGACGCGCCTCTGCACAATATAGCGCATACTTTTTGTGTTTGCTCATTTACCTACAAACAATAAATAACATAAAATATATAAATTTTCAATATAACGTATATTTAAGAGCAACTATAAAATAATGTTAAATGTGTGAAATCGTCAGAGTATTAATTTAAAAGCTTTTTTTTTCTTTTTTGTATAAATACCTGTTAAAATGTTTCTTGATATTTTCACATTTACATTCTAATACATGCTTACCGAAACAATAAACCACGTGTCGGACAATCCTTTAGAATGGTTACTCGTATCGCATATCGGCATCCACACTCCACTCGTGACGTCATATAATCTGACCAATCCCGTACTATCACAAGTGCATGGTGACCCTACATCTGATGTACCGAGCCAAGCGAGTTTCGACCCTGGTGTGAGCGGCATAAGGACTGTTTTGCTGCGTACTTGCCGTCCTGCAAGTTATCAATTTCGGTTGGAACAAAACAATTATTAAATTTCAGTATCATCTAGGACCTAGGTAATTTATTAATAAAATAACACAAACAACATATTCATGCCGCGACATCTATTTACAACTAACAAATAAGTGTTTTTGTAGCCAGTCGGTTTAGAATAGATAATTTTTTATTGCACACCTAATTGAAATATGAACTATACAGAGAAAATATACAAAAAATGCAAAGTGCTTAGCTGAAATTTTTGTCTAGTAACTTTTAATATTATTGACATCACCAAAATAGACTATTAAGATACAAAATGTAATCAACCCTTAAAAAAAGTATTCACATAGTAATAAGAATATCTTACCATTAAATGCAATAATATCCATAGCTAGATGCTGATCAGACTGCCCAGGGTCAGTATGATGATACACCACAAATACTGTTGTGTTAAAACCTGCTAGAGCTACCACCGGGCCTGATAATGATAGCACCTAAAATTTAAATATACCTTATTACAATGAATTGGCGCAATTTATTACTATATTTTACTTCTTCAATATTAACGTAACTACTTTACTTCTTAAATATTTGTTTATGTATAAAATGTACTGCTGTTAAAGTTTAACATACTGCACAACATTGACCATCATATTTACATAAGCAGTTAATATGAACGCATGTGTAACTTCTTAATTATTTATTTATTTAATGTATTCAATTTTAATAGACATATAAATAAATTATCACCTGTCTCTGAGTTCCCAAAGGTGTGAAGATTCTCAATAATCTCGCATTCGTAGCACAGGCAACAAGGCCAGCCGCCGACACACATAATATTTCCTCAGTATCAGGTAAGGATACACTCCATTCCTTACTGCTACCCACTAGCGATATGCATACTAGTTTACTGGTAAGAAAGGTAGAAGTTACAATTAACAATTCATGTAATGTTGTAAAATAATTAATTATTAGCCAAAAAATTACAGAAACAAGTGACATTCAACAAAAAAAAATCACTTTGACAGGAAAAATCTACCTATGTACCTACATACTTGTAAAGAATGCAGTCCTTACAGGTAAATTAGCTTGGAGAAATTTTTGCATATGTAGTGGTGTGTATATTACTCAGATCTTAGAGCGCGTTTCCACTATATCGTTCTGGCCTATACAAAAATGTTTCGATATCCTAACATTACTATTTAACTTTATACTTATTCCTAGCAACACTTTTGTTTTCAATAAAAACAAGTTTTTATTTGAAAGAAAATGGTTTTGACTTTATAAAAAAAAATATATCATTCAATTTTACGTCCTTGAGCAAACGACAAGGCGACTACCGTGAAACAATAAAATATCGTGTCCATAATAATTTGTTTCATAATTAATATTTTACCATAATAATTACGAAACAAAACAAATAAATAAATCGTCACTTGATAGTGGAAAGTGGAAACACGCACAAAACCAGAATAAACCAGTTTACGCTGTCCGCAGGTGCCACGTGCAGTCGTTTGGTAGCGTTAGAACATAAAGCACATTTCATTCAAAAATTATAATTATTATGTACGTAGTTTAATTGATAAATTTTGTATTTGTTGATTGTTGTTATTATTTGTTATTATTGTTATAATATTTGTTGAAGTGAATTACATGTCCCGCAGCCGGAGGCCCCAAATGAACACTCAGATGTACTTAAAAACTACATTTAATAGCTAAAATGAGACTTTTACACCCATGTCTGCACGATGCAGACCGGAGTTAAAGAATGAATTTATACAGTTTAATAATTATAAAGACGTAAGCTTGGATGCTATAAGGGAAATCGCATCCACATTCTATTCCCGTGCGAACGGCGTATTCAGCAGTTTTGTATGAAGGCAGGGCCATAACTAGTGTTTAATTTGTGTGTAAGTGTTGTAACTTTATATTGTTAATTCAATATGGCTCCAGTGTTAAAACATGGTCGAGGCAAGCCTTTGACTTCTCAAACTAAAGAATTAAACTTTAAATGTCGTTTCTTTTTCAGGTTAGTAAATTTTTAATTTTAGTAACATTGTTAATGTAAAAGTTATATGTATGTTAAATGTGCAAATATTAAAATAAAGTCTCATCTTTTTCAGAGGAGAAACACATATAGTTTAATTTAAAATCCCTTATATATACAGGGTTACTTGTAAAACACCGGCAACCTCGCAGGACAAGATAGCTAACATCATAAGTAACAACATTTCGACTTTTGATAATTTGTTAGATTTTATTTTCATACAAAAATAAATATTCATTTAATTTTCCGTCTGAATATTATAAACTCTACGCCTCCCAAAAATTACGTAAACAAAAAGCGAACGAGAGGGGGAAGGGGGCGTCGCGTCGTCCATCCGATAATTAATAGAACATAGACTTACAAATGTAAGGAGAGTACAATAAAAGTTAAAAAAATCATTTAAAAATAATTTATTGCGTTATGCCAAAAGTCGTAGAACAAATGTTGTTATTTATGATGTTAGCTATCTTGTCCTGCGAGGTTGCTGGTGTTTTACAAGTAACCCTGTATAAAATAAAAACTAAAAATAAAATGTTGTTTTATTTTATTTGCTGACCATACACTACTACAAACGCAAAAATTTCTCCAAGCTAATTTACCTGTAGATATGACTAAAATCTTACCTAGGTGTTTCACATGCCAAAGCCAGTACATTACTAGACAGACTGGCCATGGTGTGATTCAAATAATTATTCAAATGTATTCCATGATGCAGATTGGAATCATGGAATTCCACATCAATTGTGGATTCTCCATTTTCTCCAGAATGGCAGCGCACTATGCCTACATCATTCCAGCACATGTACCTGGTATACATAAGTAAATTTTATGATTTTACTATGTATCTGTTTTTCAATATAATTATCTGAAAATTTTATTTAAACTCACAAACTTGTGTCTAAACTTGATAATAATTGACAACTTCCCCAGCACTACAAACTTACAAATACATAACAATGTTTTCAACTTTTAATTTAATTGAAATAAACGGAAATTCAATTAAAACCTTACATTAAACCTGGGATTGCTTTTTTTATGAATTTCCTAGGAACAAAAACCCCTTCATTGCACTAAAATAAATACAAAACTCCTTCATTGCACTAAAATAAAAAATAAAAATGTATGCGTGTGCCGTGTACTAGAGTACACACGTAAGAAGTGAAACTTCTTTATGACCTTAAAAATGTCACGCGTACGGCGTAACGCAAAAATGTCACGCGTACGGCGTAACGCAAAAATGTCACGCGTACGGCGTAACGCAAAAATGTTACACTAAATTTTTGTCCAACCCCGATAAAGAAGTTTCACTTCAATACAAAATGAGGCAAAAAACAAAATATCTCAAAAAGGTGACCCTTACCTATGTTCAAGGTGTGCAGGTGTAGACGAAGGTTGGAACGGAGGCTGCGGAGGAATAGTTGTCGCCGCAGCAGCCACCGTCACTCGAGACTCTGGTCGAGAGTCCTCTATCAAACCGAGAGTTTCATTTTTTATCTTCTCCAGTGATATTGCATTGTCATCATCGCTTTCGTAGTTTTGAATTAGATCGTCGACAATTTCGTCGTTATCTGAAATTATTGTGTTGAATTTAGCAGTTTGTGAAATGTAATGAATGTGATTTATACTGAAGAATATTTACAGTATTATTTATTAATAAAGCCTTTTCTAAATAACACACACACATTTTGACCAAAAAAGCACTTTATACACTTACTGCGCAACATTTTAATGAAAAATCAGAAACATATTATATGTTTTTATGGTTATTTAAATCCCTTACCATCCACCCTTTCAACTGTTTCAATATCCTCAGATTCTGCATCACCCATTTTCGAGCTATCTTTGCCATAACAATTAACTAGCATTCCCAGTTGACCAGCAACATCACAGTATACTAATACTCCATTACCTGTATAAAATAAAGGAATCAAATGTTCATGTTATTTGGAAGACATAGTTTGAAAATAGCTCCTATTTAATATTTCAAATCAGCAGCTATCTCAGAAGAAATATTACCAAATATTTTACAATTTGCATGATTATATTTTAATATATTTTGTGTGTGTATTTTGTATGGAAAATTTTATCATTTTAAAGAATATGGACCTAACAATGAGTTCTTTATATATTTACTAGATTTCTTCTCATGGCTTGACCAGTTGTAATTGGTTTAGTAGTTTTTATGTGAAAGAATAACAACGTTGTAGGGACCGGATTCTGCACGAATGTAACTACTTAGAATAATGTCGCTCTGCTTGGTTTCCTGACCCTAGTTTCTCTGTTTTGGTCGCCGAGAGACTGAGTCGACAGCGACTAGTCGACAGTGCGTAATGGCTCTAAGTTTTACCTTTAGGGCTCCAAGACATAGAGGAAACATTATGCGAAGTAGGATGTTCAATAATTCCCATACATGTTCCCGTTTGCACTTCCCACACAGCTATCTGACCAGCCACTGTGCTACCAGCTAAATATTGTCCACATGGTGAAAATAAACATTGGGATATTGCACATTTTATCTAAAAAAAATAATATTTTTTTTATTGGGTGCATATACCTGAAGTCCTGGAAAATCTGTTTTAGTAGTCTCTATGACATACTAATTGAATATTTATAGAATAGGAATCATTATTACTTAAAAATAAAACATCAAAGTTGAAGAGATTTTTAACATTCACAAAGAAAATAATACTGCAATATTGTAGTCAGTCATTTAAATTTTAATTTTTAAAATTATTTTGTCAGTAAGCTATTTTAAATTAAGGGCCGATTTTTCAATGCTTGGATAAAACTTATCCGTCCAATAAAGTATTACACGATAATATTAAAATGTCACGTAAACTGTTAAATATGGGCAATTAGAATACGTTTTTAAAATGGTAGTTTTATATATTATTCGACGAATAAGTTTTAACCAAGGATTGAAAAATCAGCCCTAAAATGTTAAAATAGAACTTACCAAATTATGATTAAAGGTCATTCTTTGACTCCAACTATCACAATCTAGTAAAATTATTTCTTTATTATTAGGATATGCTAGAAGTTTTCCCTCAGTTGGTTCAAAATCCATACGACCTATAACAAAGTAATATTCATTAATAAGTAACTAATAACTATACATGATGCCCTATTATGGTCTCAATCTTTTATCTCTGTTTGATTAATAATTATAAGACTTTCAGACTTCAGATGTAGCTCACATGCAAAAAATGAGGTGATGTTTTATGAACTTAATATGCTTCTATAATATTTCAGCCCAAAAATGGAAGAAGTATAAAGGGAAAGGCAATAGACAGTTGTCTGCTTCTGTTTTATACAATCTATTTGTAGGTAATAATTTGACGAAATATTAATAATATATAGATAAAAAGTATAATATTTTACTTACATAAAACCTTTGCTGCATAGAAAGTGTTAATTTTAGGCACACATGAAACTTCTTTCACCATTTTCTGAGTGTCAATATCCCAAACTCTCATAGCACCATCACCACAAGCAGTTGCTGCATATTTCATATGAGGACATATTGCTATACTCAAGACTGGGCCTTTGTGATCAGACATAACAAATAATGGTGCGCCACCCTCTAAGCTACAGATTTTGGCTTCCATGTTTTCTGAAGTACAGCCAAGGGCCTGAAAGATAATTGAAAATTACATCAACATGTAAATTGTGTCTAATATTTATTTTTATAAGGTATTTTTAAATCATTTAAAATCCTACATGGACCAGATACACTTTTTCCAACCATATATACTTATAATAAACCCTGCTTAGCAATTTACAGGAAATTCATTAATTATTATTGTATATTTTTTTCTAATCAAACTTATTGTACCTCAAATGAACAATTTTTTTCAGCTTCATGAACAAAGAATAAGGGGTTTTATATGAATAAACTTGTCATATCTTACTTCAATCTTAGGAGAAGACATAATCTGTGTAACTGGGGCAGTAAACCTCGTAATAATACCATCTTTATCAAAAGCAGGAAATGTGTATGCCTGCACTGCATGATTATCTGTCGCGACATACAATCTCTTATCTTTGAAACACACTGCTAATGCACTTTCTCCAACACAATGTGATGTGGGATCATCATCTTCAATATCCACCCATACTCTTACATCTCCATCATGCCCACAAGTTATTATATGTCTGAAAATATAGTTGTGAGAACTTGTACTACACATAAAGTTTGCAAAAAACACGCCCAAAATTTGAATTTGTATTCATAAGTTATTTCACAAATTAAATCAATTGCTTTACATATTTAATGAAAATACTATACCTGCCATCTTCACTGTAACACACATCAGTATGCCCCTCAGCATGTGCATAACGAAGCGGTTTGCTTTCAACTTTCATTTTAGAAATATATGATGTTCAAATCACTTAATTAAGATATTAATCCCAGCAATGTTACAATAATTTTCAAAAATCTAGATACCTCAATTATAATTTATAATATTTTTATTGGAATAATTCATATAATTTTACGTCCATTAGTATCTGTACACTAAAATTTACTGTTACAATTATTATGTATTCACTATTCAGTTTTGACGACAATAGTCATTAAATTATTAAAATTATTAAAATATAAATATGATAAATGATTGTAAGAAAGCCAAAATTATATTCGCGGGAAAACTTATTTTGCCACTGTCAATGTCACATCACTGATCACACACAACCACAGCACACAACAAATGGTCACTATAAAAAATTAAGGCATTTACAGACGAAACATAATCCATACTAATATTATAAATGCGAAAGTAACTCTGTCTGTCTGTCTGTTACTCAATCACGCCTAAACTACTCAACTAATTTTCAGGAAATTTGGGATGGAGATATTTTGATACCCCAGAAAGGACATAGGCTACTTTTTATCCCGGGAAAATGATGTAATCCCGGAAATCCCACGGGAACGGGAACTATGCGGGTTTTTCTTTGACTGCGCGGGCGAAGCCGCGGGCGGAAACCTAGTGAGTATATAAATAATTTTCTTTTTATTATTAACTACATCACAATATTTTATTTATAGGTAATCCAAATTACTTTTTATTGTGTAGGACCTTTAATCACCAGCGATTTTTCGAGGTAAAATCCGATCTAAGAAAAACATTTTTATTAAAAATATTTTATTTTAGACAGTACTTAAATAAAGTAAATAGTACATCATGTACTATACATTAAGCTGAAACTACTACTTACAATAACATTTTATTAAAAATTTATTAAAACACATACAGTACTCATGGTCATATTGGCGATTCTGAGATAATTTTCATGCCGATTTCCAAAAATTTCCCATCACGATGATAAAGCTTGGTGTTTAAAGTATTATTCAAGAATTAAGTAGTCATGAATCATAATAATATTATTGGTTTATTTCACAACAATATCGCTTCCGTCGCTTCTACGATATCGTCTGTTGCAGCTGTTGTCTGTATATAAAACACTTGTCAGTTATTCACTTGTCACTTTTCAGTTTAATCGGGTTTAGTGGAGGTCGGAGTGTGGTAGTTACTTCAGTAATCGTGGGTGTATTAAATTTCGTATTTGAGGTTAAATTACCGGTGTGTCTTAAAAATAATATAATATATTGAGGTAAGATTTTAATTAAAGATTTAGTTAATTATTTTATTTAATATTTATTTTTTCATTTATCTTTCTATTTAAAAATATTTATTTTCGCATCTTTTTTATTCGATTGGTAATGAAACAACCAAGTCATGGTCATTTTTTTAACTTATAATATTAGCGTTACTATACAATATTGGAAACCAATATCGCGAATAAATATTCTTCTTTAATTACTAAATAAAAATTTTTGGTCTTGTGGAATTGTGACTGTTCTCTTGAATATTTAATTCAATACAAATTATTTTTTAAAACAGCTGTTTCACACATTTTCACAATGAAAATGCAGAATGAAGACTGTTGAAGTCACGTACTTATACCTACGTAAATAATCATAATTTTAAAAATGTTTAATATTCACATAACTTATAAGTTATCCCCTTAGATTATCCCCCATGCAGACGTTTCTTAAAAATTTTTTACTTAAGAATAAATTAAAAAAATATATACATATTATAGATTATAGAATAGACAATGAATATTTTGTAGATATGGGTGATCACGGTTTTCTGGAGCAAAAACCCGGCTTTGCTACTATTGCAATTCATGCGGGTACAAATCCTGACAGATGGCAATCAAATGCTGTGGTGACACCAATCGTAACATCGACCACCTTCAAACAATCGGGACCTGCTGAATATGAGGTAAGGAAGTGCTTGATTGCCGATAGCGAACAATGAAGTACTTAGGTACCGTACCTACTTCCGATTGTAAAAAGAAAAGTGCTATAAAAAAGAGATAAAAGTTATCAAAGCGATTTAAAACACGATTTAAAATACATTATTTAGTACGTAGGTAATTTGACGGTGCATTGTTGTTATAATGCGAAGTAGTTAAAAGAATTACTTTCTAGGGAGGTAATAAAA
>CAJQZN010030218.1:0-16458 GCA_907164685.1 Colias eurytheme | reverse complement strand
TTATTTATAGTGTACAGCTTTATATTAATATTTTCATGCATTTTTTTATGTTGAATGCATATTAATTAAAATTAACGCTAGAACAAAGATAAAATATATTCAAAAGAAAAACGACAAAATACGTTTTTGTAGAATAAAGGATTTCAGATTTCATAGAATATCCTAAAAGTTTGTTCATACAACTATGCTTTGTAGATCACATGAAATAAATAACTAGGAAGTGGTGGTCATAAATAGAGTGGGTACTATTACATATATTTAAACACTTGTTTTATATATAAAATTTAACAATATTTTGTTTTTTATTAACGATTTATACTTTGAACAATATTTATTATAATGAAGGACATAGCTGTATCTTTTGATTACTCAACGATTAATGCCTACAAATCCGCACTGACAATATTAAACCAACAATATTAGCATATCAAAAGACTAGTAACGACCTTTCTAACCCGAATAAAATATAAAAGAGACCAATTACAATGGTAAAAGTTCCGATTCCCAAATGGGTTCCTTAAGCGCGGTAAACCGCGAAACTAATAAATCTATCTATTGTGCGGTCTCAGACACTTCAAAGAGATATTCCACTCTTATCGCTTCAGTGATCGTTCCATAAAACATTTATTTGATTACAAAAGTTATTTAATAATTTTAATATCGAACGGACACGAAAGTTACAACTGTCTAACTTTAGAAATTCATATTTTAAAAAAGCTTCCGCCGCTTGTATTATTTTCTAAACAACAATAAAAGCAGACATAATAGCGATATTGTGATAGGAAGTATCCCACAAAAAGTGTTGGAATGATTTTTCAGGAATCGTTTTTATGGATGCATACTCGTAGCAGCGAGATGATTTTCCAAGAATGAATATTGGAAGTGGATATTCGAATAATTATTTCATATGAATGGGCGTACTCGTTCTGGTTATATAATATATGCCTCTTATACAAATACTGCAGCATGCAATTAAAATCGAAAAATTTTAAATGTAGTAGCAGCATAGTTCCTTATTAATACATATGTAATAGTGCTCAAATAAAAAAAATATTGTTACAAACTGAAACACTATCGATATACGTCATAAAATGTTATTAATCACGTTTGGAATCGGTAAATAAACATAGTTAGCGCTTATTATTTGTTGCTGATTCATTACTGATTATAAATGGGGTTACAATGATAAATTACATATTGTGAAAACCTCAAAGGGCTGTCTGACACCTTATTTAATCTTTTTCCAATATTTTCAAATAAACCACAGTCATCTTACCTTACCGCAAATCATTTTCCAGCAATCTTACAATAATAAGACTTATATTATATGCAAGCATACTGTATTGTATATAATATACATACATAGTTACATCTATATGTAACTAAGAGATATATATGTAATCGATATCTCTCATAAATCATGTAAGCAAGAACTGCTAGTTCTAATTGAATAGTTCTGTTTTCGTTTGTGTTCTTAGTATAATCCCTTTATCGAGGAAAGCTGCCTAACATCATGCTACAACCAATGGGAACGAAGCATCAATGAAAATTTTCTAAAAATGGGACAAAGTGTTCGTATTCTTTTTGAGAACAAACGAAATTTTATAAGTCAGATATCAAATAATAAACTAAAATATTAACTTAACTAAACCATTATTAAACATACAGGGTCTACACGTATAGAGCACAGAACTGCTACTATATCAATAAACATAGGTAGGCATTTCACATTACAATTGCCTGAAAAAAAGTATTTTTATAGGTCTGGCGGGGAGGGCTGTGCTGAGCAGCCTCAATTGGTGCTATTATACTTTATGTCGCAACTACTGCTTCGGGAACTTGCCAAGTGCCACAGATTGGTGCAATTAGTGCCAATGGACATGACATCTTATTATGGTAATTACGAGTATAATATGAGTATTTTTATTTTATTTTTTGCATTTGTCACCTTAAATCTTCGACTGGGTCAATTTGAAGACTCTTCCTTTTTTATTTTTAAAACTGGTGCTTCTCTTGTAGTTCCATTTCTATTTGTTCAATTTCTAAAAATTTGAAGACGGTTTAGTTTTTTGTTAAATAATGTATTCATATGAAATAATTAAGTTTATTTCTAAAGACGTTATAAATTAGTAAAAATTTAGTTAACGATATTTAGGGACCGTATGGGCAATTAGATAAATGAAAGTGTACCTAAGTGTAATCTCTAGATAGGAAGAAACCCTCAATCAATTAGTTGTAGATAATATGGTGCAATGGACATTCCTTAAAATAGGCACAAAACAAAGAAACAAGTTTGATTTTAGTTCGCTGTGTCATTGTACAAAACTCAATGAAATTGTTGTTAGTTTCTCGACAGGCTCTACCTACAAATTCAGGCTGACAGTACTAACTAAGCTAGAGATTAAAATATAATAATAATAAAAATCATTTATTGAACAATTTGTGGGTTAGGTACAAACATGTCACATTTGGACCCCAAACTAGGACAGCCTGTATTTTGGGGTCCAGGATTCGGGCTCTATATGTGCCGAAGCCAAGACTTTCTATCAAATTTTCACTTGAAATAAGCTTAAAGAAACACACATGAATGACAAATTCAATTAATGATAAAAATATGTGAAAAGCATACTTTAAAAATTCATTTTATTTTATTATTATATATATCATTTTCATTCCAACAATTTGTTATGAATAGTGAGTCGTACTTAGAATTAAATTTTACACAAAGAATAAATTATTCATGCACAACACAAAAATGAGTACATCTAGATATAAAATAAAAATTTAACATTCTCGTGCGCTGATTATGTACTATAATTGACTTTGATACTACGTGAGTAATTATTTTGTACTCTACGTGCACTCGTATTCGTCGTTTTATTAAATAATATATTTTTGTTGATTTTACATTGTTTTTCATATAATTAGAATAATGAGCTGTTGAAATATTGAGGTCACAGAATATGCTCTACCTCAAATGTCACTGGCTGTCCTATACGCTAACGACTACGGTTTCGGATTGTTAGCGACCGAAAGCGTTTTAACTGAATATTGTCTTTTCATAAGCATGCTTTTTTAAAAGATAGGCAATTAGTGCACGAATGTCTTTCACACGTCCACATAATAATCCCATGCACAGATAATGTAACGTTTTAGAACTGACTGATATTTTAAGAAACATTAATTTGTTATTTAGTATAATATTTTCTTTATATGTACAATAAATATGATCTTGGAACCACTTAATCATAATACAAATAAACTCACAAAATTGTTATAAAGTCTGTTTAACATTTAATATTTCACAATATCGATATTCAACTATATAAAATTTATAGTATTTTCCTAGCGTTCACTGTGTCGCATAAATTAAATAAAATACCAACAATTCCAACAGAGAATCGTGCCGGTCCATCAAACTTCGGCAACGTGATCAGCCAGATATTGCTGTGTAAGCAGATTACACCGGATTTTAATCAAGAGGAATTGTGCAGTATCGCTAAAGACACACAAGAAATCACCAGAATAGTCAGCGATATTCAAGAATACCTCCCGCCGCATGAAACCCTCAATCACCTAGGTAAGTTGAAATTAAGGAATCTTGTAATATTTATCGGCTTTATTTTAAAATGTGGTAGATAGTATAGATTGTATTTAATTTTTCTCGGTTTTAAGGTTCACGGTATGTCAGCGGCTACAGTAGGTGTATTTGTTGTCTCTTATATTGCTCTACATTCTTGTTGTTTAAATAGCTACTATTATAAGTATCTCGAAATAATAAATATATTATACCTCGAAATATTTAGGAATAGTGTAGAATTGTGTGTGGGAGTCGAGCATGCTTCGGCACGAACTGGGCCACGCTCGCACCGGGGAAGGTACCACACCCTCACAGAATATCGGCGCCATAGTGACAGTTTACTGTCGCGTTCCGTACGGTGAGTGAGGGGTCCGGAGGCCCACATCCCTTCCTATCCCCTACCCATCCTCTCCTCCCCTATCCTTAATCCCTCCCATCCTCGCCCCTTTCTCCATAATTCCTTCCAAATCCCTTAATCCTGGTAGGCAACAACCATAACCTCTGTTATGGTTTATGGGCGACGCAACCTGCTTACCACCAGGCAGTGCGTCCGCTCGTTCGCCTTCCCATAACATAAAAAAAAAAAAAAAATACCCCTTTAGACATTCGTATTGTGTCGAACTTTCATATGTGGTCCTTTTTACATTAATAATTTAAATTATTGGACATGAAAATCGGTGTGATTTATTTTATTCCATAATCCGAATAGATACTCGCAAAAGTCCTTATTCCCGTTTTATTTAATTCAATTTTCGTGAATGCTACCATTCTTAAATTTTCTCAAAAATCTTCTGGTAATACTTTAATCTGGATTATCGCTATGTAATTCGTCCACAATCTCCCTTCTCTCCAGATGATAGAAAAGATTATCCGCTATTCCACGCGTATAAGAGAATATTAATAGCTTTTGTCCCCCAGATACTTCATACGCATTAGGAACAGTCAGCCGCAGCGCGATACAAAACACGTTCATTTCTTATCCCATTACATTTACATTTGTAACAAAGACGTACGTATTCTCATTTTTGTACATTTTTCCAGAACATTAATGAAATAGTTATAGCTATACTTCATGTTAATCTTTTTAATTCAACACAATAAGTTTAAAAGCATACGTTACGTATAGGTACTTCCCACAAAGATATTCTTGTAAAGTCGTTGTTACGCAAAAGATTATGATTTTTGAAGTGAAAACTTCTTTAGCAGCGTTGAGCACTTTTTCTGTAATGGGTATAAAATCTTAAACTCGCGTCAGGACACGTGACCTGATCGAAAAAGCTTAAGACGGATACCATTCCAAAATATCAAACATGCTCAACGTTAATAATCAAGTTTTCACTTCTGCCGGCACTCCCGGAGTGCAACCCGTCTTTTTTTTTTTTTATTGTATGTTGAGAAAAGTTAATAACTTAGAAAATAAATCAGTGAAGTAATTTTATACACAAAAATCTTTCGATTTAATCCGTTCAATCAATAGACAGAAAAACCAATCCTATATATTAGAGTTTGGAGTTATCAATTCACGATGAAATCCGTTATGAATGCATTTTACTGAAAGCGTATCATAATATTGACTTGAAATTAATTCTCTCAATCTCAATGAAAATACATTTGTTGCAGAAAGCAATATTGCGCTTAAAGGAGACGAAGTTAACGGCCTATGGAGAAACAAGCGAAGAGGATCTCTATACAAAGGTATGGGAGTCCTTTGTTGCATGTCGCGGCCGAACTACCTCTGAGGGTGTCAAGTCTCGCCTACGAGGCGGCCCAGCGTGCACCAAGAATATTTAAAGGAAAATAGTCCAACGCAGATATTGGAATTGGACGCAAAGTGTTCATAAACTGTTAACAGTGCATGTATTCCACGGAACGAGAACGTAGAGTAGAAATGAAAGGGTCCATTAAATTGATTATTTAGTTACGCTACAGTGTAGTTAATAATTCAGTTTTGTAGATAATGATCTAGTCATTCTAATAAATTAATAAACTTATACATCAATAAATTTAATTCTTTAAAATAATATTTAAGTAAGTAGTTGCAAATGATAATTGCATAATGCCTGGAGAGGGATCAATTTCATTTAAGTAGCTACGAGTACAATTGAAAGTACATTTCTACAATATTTAGTTTCGTTTGAGCGACGCTCTCAGGCTCAAAACAATAATTATTATCCTTGAAGAATATACTACCAGACTGAAGTTCAGTTAAAAATGTTTCTATATTTCAATTTGATTATTAATTGTCTTCCAATAGTTCATTAATACGGATTATACCTACTATAAGATTTATATTTCTTTAATGAACTTTTTATGGTACATATAATATGTATATTATGTACGTACATATTAATACTTAATAAACATTTAGTGACAAAAAATTCATAAATTATATAATTACCTATTAATAATTTACGCAAAACTATAAATAAATTACAGGGTTCGCTCATACATTAGGGAAAAATAATACGTTGAATAGATTATCTCACGTCTTCTCGAGAATAGGTAATATTATCTCACGTCGAATTTCCAAACTATGATTTTAAAATGTGAAATGATATATTAATTATTCAGCAATTAATAAAAGTAAAGAATCTATTAAAATATTAATTAAAAATAACTAAAAAATTAATTCGGCATCCAACCAAAAAAGGTCCATATTATAAATCGCTTCTACATCACATTTTTGTGAAAATTGTGGTGAAAATGAACATTTCATTCTAAATATTTTTCAGTCAATGTTGTCTACGGATCTATGGATCCATCCTAACATATGAACGATCCCTGAATAATGTGTGATCTAGAAAATTCAAACACTAAT
This sequence comes from Colias eurytheme, assembly GCA_907164685.1. Taxonomy (NCBI): domain Eukaryota; kingdom Metazoa; phylum Arthropoda; class Insecta; order Lepidoptera; family Pieridae; genus Colias; species Colias eurytheme. Next base: position 10,060 of record CAJQZN010030218.1, on the reverse strand, counting down.
TAGCGTATCATTAATGATGGAAAGATTATGATATTATGCATAATAAATTAATAATTTATAAAACATAACATTTTGAATAGCACTTACTCTATAATAAGTTTAGGTAATTTCACCATTAATGCACATAATATGAATTTTATGAGATTACTTGAATTTCAGTCCTGCCCTAACATGAACTCTGATTTTAAAATAAATTGGCCTAGTCATTACATGCATTATCTAGTCAATTATTATAATGTCCTGTACGTAGTATTTACACAAGATATGAATTAGCAACGTAACGTAAAAATTAAAATACTCGATGTAATCGATTATAACTAATGTAATACTTAAATATATGAAAGCTCTAAGCGTTAAGCCATCAATAAAATGTACCTACCTGTGTGTTTTGATTTTTTATACTTACCATTAAACTATTTATGTTTTTATTAAAGTGAAACTTTTATTACATCGTCTCAAACTTTTTGGTCTGTGTAGCGCATGTCGCGTGTATCGCGGCTGCCGAGTAGGTATACTTACTCGGCAGCCGACCGTCACGCGACATGCGCTACACAAAGCTGTGTTCGGAACCACAGTTCGGAACCGTTCGAACAGTTTCACTTTTACCGTGGTTTCATAAAACCACACAACATTTTTTTTATCTGTTACTTATTTGTCAAAGGTGTTGAAATGTTTTATATTATAAACGTGTTGCTTTATATTTAATTGATGTTATATTTATTCTTCCGTATACAGTTTTATTAATTTTATAATAATTAAAATCTTTATTTTGTGAAATTGTATTATGTTGCGTAGATACACATTGTTAATTTATATTGTGGAGCACATAATATTTTATAATGATTTAAAACAATTTCGGAACATAAAATATCTGATTACATATTATTACCATATACATTTTTATACAACTTTTCCAAATGACACATTCCTATCGTATCTACATAAGTATATCCATTTAATATAATAAATATTATAGAATTACTATGGTATATAACACCAAAAATATTTTAGATCTGTATTAAGTATTAAGGATTTTAAAGTAAGCAATTCTACCACAATTAATTAATGACTCCTAATTGTCATTATAAAACATAAATTAATTACCTTTCAAGTTATTTGTAAAATATAGTGCATGCTTAGCAAAATATTGGTGAAAATGTCCAAATTCACACATTTAACAATATCGTATCATAATTAGGCATTGACATCAAACTAATTTAAAATGTATTATCAACGTTATTTATTATATGTACTAACATAAAAGCCATGAAAATTTTAAACGCACGGAAAGGGATATTTTTCTTACAATAGATAATATTATATGTTACCTATATAATATGCGTACAATAAAATATTCCTCAAGATTGATTTTCATTAACGATTTATTGTAAAAATTAATTTTTTAACTGGCTATTCTAGCTATTTTGTGATTCACATTTATGTAAATTCATTTATTTCATGAGTACCTACACGGCACCAGAACTTTAAAACAAACATATTTTCACAAATCATTCATATCATTAGTAGTTCAACCATAATTACTAGTCAATATTGTAACTTGAGAAACAATATAATTATATATTCTTATTACTTGTAAGTACTTTAATGTAATACAGGATTATTTATATTGAAGCACTTGGTAAAGTGATGACTGTGATATACTTGTATCTTAACGTATAGAAAAGTATGCATTAGTAAAATATCTAAGACAATGTGTTGTTTGATTTTATTAACCTTCTATACATAACGCCAACTTGTATAGCAAAATTGTCCTGAATTTAGCAAATAATCTTAGAAAAATAACTTTTAAAAAACCTGCAAAACAAATGGAGGTGGTCTATCCTTTGAAACTGTAGGTAAGAATAAAAAAACATCTCTTGCACCCAACGAACTATTCTTAAGAGCAACAAAATAAATTTAACTTTGAATAAAATCGACTCTCTTTTTGTTGTGTACAATCTGCTGCATTTCACTCCAAAGGACAAAGGTCATTGTGTCGATGGCCGATGCTATATTATATTCATATCAATAACGATTTAATTTTCACTGAAAATTCTTACTGATTTCAGATACAAAAACATAAATTTGTAGTCTAGATTCTGTTTTAGAAACTAGGAAACCTCTTTTACTCACTCTAACAATTCTTATGTAGGATGTCGAAAACACAATTTCTATAAGAATCCCGTTTATTATTTCATGTTATCTAACACAAATTATTCTCTTTCATAAATATCAGCTCGATGTCCTATATATGGTATCGCAGTTCGCCCAGAGCCTCCGCTGTAATCATTCCTCGCTCTTTTCTGCTTGTAATCACGTTCAATTGAATCCTTTGAAAATTCTGAAGAAAAATTTTTGTATAATATATTATTATACCCTTGTAGTAATATCACAAATAGCACAAACACAACGATAATGATTCCCTTGATGATGATGGTAGTTGTTATTATTATTATAAAATAACTAGTGGTCCGCCCCGGCTTCGCCCGTGGTACCTACATGTTTAAACTATCCTATCTCTCAAGTTGGATCGAACTGCACATGGTGTGCGAATTTTATTATAATCGGTTAAGTGGTTTAGGAGTCCATTGATTACAAACATTGTGACACGAGATTTATATATATTAAGATTGAAAATTAACAAGCGTCAATTTAAGCTAGCCAGAAAACCTTATAGATATAGAATATATAATATTATGTTTTCATGTTCATTCCAAATAAAAAAAGAAAATACAATATAAATTTCATTACCTATGAATACGAATTAACCTTGTGAGCTATGTCAACTATTAGCTCATTATAATTATAATACTTGTTATAAGTAAATTACAATGTCTTACTCTCATTGGAATCTCTAATTCTTCGTCTTGCCAAAAAATCATCGATTACAGCAAATCCTTTATAACGTTGCTGCTTTTTAGGTTTTGGGTTTTTATTCATTTTTCCTTTACCAGATAGAAGTGACGATACTCTTAAATAATTACAATAATTAACATAAGAAACATAGTTTTAAATAAAATACAATATATTATAGATGTAAGTAAATAGTGCGACCGAGAGGGGAAATTACTAATAACGGCGGTTAAAAGCTTAGTCATAAAGTAACACTATTAGTCAATTTACTTCTTGGTAACACGTCTATTGTGCCCAAAACAAATGTTTTTGTCTCTACTCCATGCAATAGTAAATAAATGCTTATTAAAATATTTTAAAATTGAATGCACATTGTTAAAAGTGGTTTTATATTTTTTAAAAGCTCCCTACTTTGATATGCCTGCAGGCATATCAAAGTAGGGAGCCGTTCAAGTCAAACCGTCTCAATGGCATACTAACGATGTGTAAATGGGTGAAAATGTTGATTTTTTAATTACGAATCTTTTGCACGCGCTCAAGCTTGAATACTTACATATCGCCTATGCTTTTCAAATCCGCATTATTAATTTTTGCTCGGGGATCCAAAACCAAGTATACTTTTGAATAATCATGAGCATTGTTCCCTCCGTCATTGTATTTGGAAACAGAAGCCTCTCGATCAAATGTAGGTAAACGTGTATTTATTGGTTGTGATTTTTGGGATAAAATTTTTGCTAAATCTTCCAAATTCGGCTCGATATCAGTGATATCACGCAAGGTCCTACTTTCCCTATCGTCGTTACTATATTGAGATGTTCGATAAACACCGCTTAGTCCTCTACTTAAGCTTGGAATAGCGGGTTCGCTTTCCTTACTTTCCAAATTACTTTTATTGCTTTCTTCATATTTGTCCTCTCGCAAGTAATCTAAAATCCGATTTAAATCGGCATCACGTATCTGGAAGCTGTGCGCTTTTTGTGTGATGAGTAATAATTCCACCACTGAAATAATTTTGCTGGTATTACTTAGATAATTATGTAGAATGTAGCTTTAGATGATTATTATGTTATTCTATAAAATAACCCTATTATATTAAATGATTATAGAGAAAGTACAATTTATCAAGTAATCAATTTACGTAATTTTTCGAATGATATGTTATTCAATTTGAATCCTTCAAACTCACCTAATAACCTCGTTATATAACTACGCATTCTGTGCTGTATTTCAAACTATACCTATTCGATAGCTGATAAAACTCACGATGCTTAAAACGTTATCGACACGCCAATTTTCAATTTCCATTTATGCTTATCAGATTTAGAATATAAAACACGTTAAATCGGTACATTTGTTCATGAAAAACGTGATTTCGTTATATTACCTATGTAAAAATCAACGGTAGGTAGTCTTTCTGTTCCTAAAATTTTAAATTCCATAAACTTAGGTAGTCTGAAATTCAGCCCATAGGTAAGTTTATTTTAGAAAGATTTAACAAACTTAAAGAAACTTGTACATAATTATATAACAAATTTAGTTGAGTCTTTTATTTTATTTTAGTATCATATTTCTATAACATAAATTATGTGCTTATTCTTAAGTTATTAAAAGAAGAAGCAGTGTGATTTCGCTTCGATGTCAGGTCATCAATGAAAAAGGTGAAATTGTATTGAATTTAATTGTATTTTATTGATAACTTCCCTTTAAGATTTTATTAATATGTCTTTCTTATAGAGTAACTCGTGTATCTAACATAATCCCTATATTGGGATTATGTCACTTGATAATATGTAATATATATCTAAAAACATTTGAATCCTAATAAGTGCATTCTTGATTACATTATTATTTACGCATTATCGCTCTACTTTTATATTTTAAAATGAATAGAGTTTGACGGTTATATTAAACAGTTTTAAAATTATACAAACTACAGCATTCTGGATGCATATTTTCGTTCACATAGCATTATAAAGCAGGCGTTCTAAGGGTGGACCTTCTTTTTATCATCTTATATATAAACGACCTGCATTGCAGGTTTTTCCACAAAATTGAAATACAACCAACTCACTCGGGACTTGAACGGGGATCCTTCCAACGTAAATGATGTACATAAATTCAAACACAGGCACTGTACTTAACAGACATCTACAATCTACATACTTACCTACAACATAAGATTGTTTAAAATACCGTGTTGACAATATTTCATACAATTCATTTCCTCTGGGCTCTATCTATAATAATACCGAGAATAGTAAGCTGATAATGTTCTGCGTCAACATTATTAAACGTCAACCGAGACCCTTGTGTTATTTCCTACCTACCTACCTACTAATATATTAAGGCTATTTATGTGCTTCTTTGTGCGAATACTTTTTCTCGCATATAAAGCAACTTATAAATTTACTTTTTATGCAAAGCAAAATATTAGTGACAGCAAACCCAAGCGCCTTGCGTGTGTGTTTAATGGCTTTTAGAATAATATATTATATTTTACCTAACGAACCTTCGGCACGGAAAACTTGCCTGCAATTAATTATACAACAATATGTTCGACACAGAGTTGAATTTAATTTATTCGTCCACACTGAAACCACTTTAGGGTTGGAATTATGCACTTTTGTTTATATTTTATTCAATTTAAAAGTATTTGGCTGTAGAGTGTAGCTATACTTTATTTGTTATTTCAGGTCAAAGGGCCTGAAACGGGTTGGTAACTAAAAAAAATTTATACATATAATATGTAGTGGTGCTTTATTTTCAAGTGAGCGCCTCCCTATTTAATAAATAAAATAATTTCTACCTAGAGTATGACTAGAGATTGCTTTTTTATATTTTGCTTTTTAAATAAAAGCTCTACCATATTTGAAGATATTATCTCTAGGTATTTCACATTATAGTTATATTTAATTCCGTCGTTAGAACTCGATTAATTTTTAAAATAAAAAAATAAAATAAAATTTATTAGCAACTTCAAATATAACATTACAATATTGCTCTGCCTTCTGAACTAGGTAATTACCTGTATCTCAGAAGGCAGTGCCTTCCCTTACAAATTCCATATTACATTATATTTGGCAAGTTAACAAAATAAATTTTAGTGACTAATGATGAAAGAATACAAAGTAAATGATTAAGAAAATAAAAGAATATGATTTGGGCCGATGGACATTGTGTGTGTGTGTGTGTGTGTGTGTGAGTGTGAGTGTGTGTGTGTGCTTGTGTGTACCTATGTTTGCGTGAGTGTGCATGAGTGATTGATTTTGTTGCAAGCATTTATTTAATAGTAATGAAAAGATTTTCAGTCTGTATATAATCAAGATTTTGGAGCCAATTGACAATGTATTTTTTAAAACGATTGGTAGGTAAATTTATAATTTTGTTGATGTCATTAGTCGGGATACTGTTATATAACCGTGGAGCAATGCAATTTAGTTGCCGTTTTGCAAAATGAGTCTTGGTGGTGGGTATAGGGCACCTTAATTTTCTCTTCCATGTTCGAGGCAGCGTGTGGGCTGTAAAACGGTGGTATCTCAACAGAGCTTTTAATATGTAAATCTTGCGAACTGAGAGAACTCCTGATTTCGCGTAAACATCTGCCGTGGAGTGCCTGTATGGTAGGTGCATGAGTACTTTTAACACTGCCCGCTGGGCACGCTCAAGTTCGGACATTATAGTTTTAGGAGCCCCACCCCATGACGTCACACAATAATTTATAATGCTCTCACACAGTGCTTTGTACACTTGGATAAGCAGTTTTTTGTTAGCAACTGATCTTAGATGCTTAAATATATAAACTAGCTTTCTAACACGATTACAAACATGAGTGATATGGTCTTTCCAACTCAATTTGTCATCTACTAGTATACCCAAGTATCTTATAGATGTAGCCCTAGTTAGTGTCGCACAATTACATTGACTTAGTTGCCCTCTATTACATGGAAAAGAGTGTAGCCTGATGGTTAAACTTGTGGATGGACCGTAGGTGGCTGTCTTTGAAAAACAAAGATATTTCGTTTTAGAAATATTTAATGTGAGTAAATTATCCTCAAGCCAGCTTGTGACATTTCTCAATCCTCTCTCTGCTTTACTGTGAGCTTGTTCCCAACTGTGACCGTGAAATAACAAGACCGTGTCGTCAGCAAACATTTGGATATCAGTGTCAGTAGCAATTTGGTCAGGGAGGCTATTAATATAGGTTAAGAACAGAGTAGGTCCTAACGTACTGCCTTGAGGAATACCAAAACTACACGACGAGGCATCACTCATATCATGTTTTACTCTCACATACTGCTCTCTACAAGACAGATAACTTCTGAACCAATTTTGCACATGACCACGAATTCCTAAGCTTTCCAACTTCGATAATAGAATCGGAATCGAAACTGTATCAAAAGCTTTTTTTATATCAAGAAACACGCCAACAACCTTGTCCCCTCTATCGAGATATTGATAAATTAACGTTGTTAATCTCTGTATGGCTTCTTCTGTTGATTTCCCTTTCCGGAATCCATATTGAGAAGCAGTAATTAAATTGTTTTTTTCTAGGTAATTGATTAGTCGGCTATTGATAATTTTTTCAAGAATCTTTGACAGTGTTGAAAGTAAAGATATTGGTCTGTAGTTGGAGACATCTTGTTTATCATCTGTTTTATAAATTGGAGACACGATAGCTTTTTTAAAGATGTCTGGAAAGATACCTTGTTCTAAACTTAAGTTACATACATATTCAATTGGACTAATAAGATATTCTTTTGCTAGCTTTATAAATCTACAAGATATACCATCGAGGCCAGGTGCGCTAGAAGTCTTCAAATCATTTATTATTTTGTTAATTTCATATACATCAGTTGGTATGAAGGACATAGAATGGTTATTTGGGTTTGAATGTTTCATTTGATTGGCGAGTTCATCTTCCGTCTTGTGTAATTTATCTAATATCTCCCTAGCCAAGTTCCCACCTATGGTTGTGAAAAATTTATTAATCTTGTTTAAGGACTCCTTTGTGTTACTACCAATCGTGAGCAGCTCCGTGGGTAAATCATTGTTTACTTTCATATTACATACGTCTTTTATAATGTTCCATGTTTTTTTTAAATCTTTCTCACTATTTTGTAATTGTGTTTGGTAATATTTCTGCTTTAAAGACTTTATAATTTTGTTACAAGTGTTCCTATATTTAATATATGTACTATTTATTTGACTATCGCAAGGCCGTAGCTTGGCTTTTTTATGCAACTTATCTCTTTTACGGATTGATCTTACTACTCCGGGGGTAATCCACGGCTTCAGAGGCACCTTCTTTTTTGATAAATACTTAATCGAAGTGCACTCCCTGATAACTCCACCGATACTGTTCACAAGCCATTCAGCACTAAGATTTACATCACGCAGGGAAAAATACTGAGTCCAGTCGATTGCACTGATTTTTTCCAATGCTAATGCGTAATCTAGTACCTGCTTAGACAAATTAGTTTTTAATCTCGACATCTTGTTATTTCTTATCTGTAAAAGAATAGGACTGTGATCAGTTAATGGTGGAAAAACCAAAGTCTGCCAACTATCCGAGGTTTTTATCATAAAGTGGTCAAGACAATTGTTAAGTCTTGTTGGACGTGTTATACCCAGTTCCAGACTATGACTTGCTAAAATGCATAAGTATTCGTTTAAATGAGAGCTATGAATATCATTACAGATAGTGTTAATATTAATATCACCCGTAAATATTATGTGCGGTTGTTTAATTTTTTTGAGAATAGTATCTAAGCATTCTAAGTAAGGTCGCGGATTTGTATAACTGCGTGGTCGATATGAACAAATAACGGAATACTTATCGATATTAAGAACAAGGCAATTACCATCCACCATTTCAGGTTCCCAGGAAACAGCTGTCAATGATTTACGTACATAAACGATAACCCCATCATTCTGGTTTAAATATTTTTTAGTGTAATGCACGTTATAATCAGTTAGATTCGGTGGTAAAACACCCTCCTTTGACCAGCACTCAGTTAGAACAATGATGTCCATTGGTGTGGCGAGCGTTGCAAGAAAAGCCGCTAGTAGATCAAAGTTGCAATAAATACTTCGAATATTTACAGTAATTAAATTAAATTATTACATACAAAATTACACACCTATCTATCTAAGACGAGCTTGAATTAAATTAGTATGCGCTAAGGTCACTTCCTGATCGGAAATCACCTAATCTAAAGCTGAGTTGGATTTGCTGTAATTAAGAAATGCGTCGCCGAGCCTCTCGTATATTGCTTCCTCAGATTAACACCACGCTACCAGTTAATTTCCTACGTTCCACTCGTAATGGCACCATCTATGGAGCATACCGCTGTAATATCGTAGGACGCGACTGATTGGAGCCACATTTTTTATCGCCCTCTGTACTTAATTGTAAAAACAATTAGAAAATTACGCCGCCTTACACTTTCAAATTATATTATATGAGTGGTAAGTACGTAAGTGCTAATAATATAAAGCTGAGAAATTTGTTAATTTGAAAGCGCTAATCTCAGGAACGACTGAACCATTTTCAAAAATTATTTCACTGTTTGATATAATATATGCAATAATCCCGGAGGCTAGTGCTATATTATAACTACGGGCGATGCTGGGGCGAAACGTATATTCTTTGTAAGTACATAATATATTCGACAACGATAAATTATTTATTTTACTTAATTTGTGCTCAAAAGTAACGGTTCATATAAAACCTAGTTTACAGCTTAATATAAAATTTCAACAGAATTGTTAATCTGTCTTGGGACCAACAACAAAAGTGAACAAATTAAATTTTGTGTTTAAATGAAAAAAACAGGTTAAAAACGCTTTCATTATTTCTAGATAATGACCACAATAGATTTAAAGCAGTGTAATTTAAAACTCCTTACTATAGGGAGCTATAAAATCGTTCAATAAGACTCTAATTGCCATTACGAAGCGCAAAAAAATTGCGCAACAGCTGTTCCTGAAATTGTTCTCTACGTAACGACTTTGAATCAAGTTTCCATTCAACTAAATACACCATTTATACCTGAAGCCGCCAGACTTTGTAGTTTGTGTAGTTGGGTACATAAATATTTTATAGCTTTTGAAATCCCTTGAAGTTATAGATATTCTGTCCAAGTTATTGTAGAGGTTGATTAATCTATACTTATAATAAATCTGTAGAGAGGCCAATTCTGTACAT
>CAJQZN010030217.1:0-13233 GCA_907164685.1 Colias eurytheme | reverse complement strand
CGCAAGAATTTCGGGAAATCCTTTCTTAGCGGATGCCTACGTCCTAACATCTACCTGCATGCCAAATTTCAGCCCGATACGTCCAGTGGTTTGGGCTGTGCGTTGATAGATCACTATATCAGTCACCTTTGAGTTTTATATATATAGATGTACATAGAGCAAACAATGTGAAATCTATAATCTCTACCTATCTATTATTTGCGCTGCTATTATCAAGTCAAAAAATGTTGCTACTATAGGAAGTTCAAAATTTACAAACATTAGTCTACATTCTTGATTTATGTATCCCTAATTAAAACACATCGTTCATTGTAGATCCAATAAAAACAAAGTGATTTCCATACAAAGCAATTATTACTAAATAATGAACGTTTCCACAATTCAATAACCAAATCATTACCTAAGCGAATTGTTCGCAAAAAATAAAACGGTCATCTATTACACCGCACCCGCAAATAAAATTAACGATCATTTATGAACGCTGTCAGTTGCAATACAAGCAAATCACTGATTGATGAACACAAAAAGTGATCGCGTGCAAACCGAACTTGTTAACATAAACTATTAATTGCAACGGTTAGCGATTGTTTCGAAATCATGTGCAATATGGACTGTTTGGAACACTTTTTGTGCTGATGTTTTAAACGTTTTACGCCTGCGTTGAACATTGTATATTGATGATTCATGTTGAAATGATTTCATTTATGTTGAATTACTTATCATAGGCAGGAATATATTTTAACCTTTTTCCAAATGTTATGGATCTAATTTTATTTATTTATCAATAAACAACAATATTAATTCTTTCCTAGTATTAATATAACGTATTTTATTCCAGTTCATCCTCACTGTGAGGTATTAATTAACAAAGACAAATGTATTTTATAAACAAAACTATTTATAATTACTCTATTTAACGTGAGTGATGTTATAAAGTAAACATAATCAAGTGCATTATATACAATAAATCACACATGCAATAAGCTTATAATTTAACTCTTAACTCGCCATGTATCTAGGAATAATAGCTTCAATTATACTTTTTGATGCGCGATAGTTTATCTACATTGCTCATAATTATACTCTCTCATATTATGTATTTTGTTTAGAGCTTATGTCATCGCAAATTAAACCTTTTACGTTCAAGATAAAGTTCAAATTCGAGTGTGTTGTCTGAGTATATATAATAAATTCAGTTCCGGATGGGTTTATAGCGGTTTAACACGCGACGGTGTGACAGACGGCCCTGTTCATTACCACGAATTAAGTCCACTACATTGTTTATTTTTTAATAATGACTTTGTTGATGATTGACGTTTGTTTTAAATTTCCCTAACAAACTGAGTGTGTAATGTATCATCTTCTACTGAATCTTAATACTATTATTATAAAGGCGAAAGTTTGTATGGATGTTTGTTACTCTTTAGAAAAACTACTGAACCGATTACAATGTAATCGGTTCAGTAGTTTTTACGTGAAAATTTAGCACACATATAGAGGGTAACTCGGATTAACACATAGGACAGGTATTATCCCGAAAATCCCACGGGAACGGGAACTATGCGGGTTTTCCTTTGAAAACGCGGGCGAAGCCGCGGGCGGAAATCTAGTCCTTTATATTATCGCTTTAGAAAAACTGTTCCTTTGACTAAAATTTGTCCATTATGTACCTAGCCATTTTAATTTTATTAGCTCATTACTACAGAACACTCTAGGTGTTAATTGGAGTTACTCTTGGCCTGTTTTCAATTTTTTGTAATTATAACAAGAATGTCGATGCATTACAATTAACACTACAAAAAATTGTTATGAAGTCTACAAAATAGTTAAACCTTGCCTAATAAATCATATCCAATTATAGACATTGTTTAAAATTAGTTTCCAAAAACATGTTTACTACAAATTACAATGTGTTTGTTTATCACAAAGTTGCTAACGAGTTTTGCATCATTTTCCGTTGCACAACATTAGAAAATTAATGACAGGCATCTTTGTTGTGGTGTAAATGAGAATATATTACAAGACTTTAATAAATGTTTAAACAACTAGCTGAAGACCGTGTTTTCACTAGCGATAGCGATGTAAAGGAACCGGATAAAAGCATCCATCATCCAGACTCTAATAATTAATTAATCCATCTCTGTACTGAACTTCATATAGCTTCAATCAACATGCATTTTTTACCTACTTAGCATATCCAAAACTATAAGGCCCTTTGAGCTTAGTCCCGCGACGACGCGGGCGGTGGGACACTGTACAAACTATCTATCAACTTGCAGTTAAACATATTTGTTTTGCTAATTGATAGTATACGCACGTTATTATTATAAAGTTCCTATATTTTTTATCAATAGACATTTTGGATAATTCCCTTTAAGTAGGCACATCCAAAATATATCGTCGGTTAAATGAAAAACAGCAATATTTCAGTCGCATACACCACCCACAGAAAGGCGACACCCGACATTTAAAACCATATTTAAGCCGCGGCGTGTTTCGAAATTTATCGACGTGTAAATCATTTAAATTGGCGCCCGCGGACATTTTTTAGTAGACGTAATTGGCAGATGGGCAGTTTTTCACTTGCGTATCCAATTTATTTGATCGAGCCCAATCCATGATGTCATAAATTGGCATTTTTTTGCGTATATCGGAAATTAAACATACATAACGGATTTATTTAATGTTTAATGATTTTTCATAGTTTCAGGTAAACGCGTCAGTATCAAGGGATACGGGGACAATTTCCGCACCGATAGGTAAATATGTAGGTAGTAGGTAATAGAATTTTGCAACATGCAACTTTTTCTAAAGTTATGGTAGATAATATCTGATACAGGAATTTGCTTCACCTGGTGCATATTAAGTGTTTTAGGGTGAATACGTTTCTAATTGACTCATCACTAGTCAGACTATAAAAATCTACGGACATTTTACTCCATAAATGTACAGCCACACCTTAGCTTCATAGAAACAACATAATCTAAACACTGCACCACACAATGCAGGACTCGACAATCCGTTACAAAAACGTTCACCCGAATAAATAATTCATTAGTAATTCATATTATTCATTAATGATTTATAATGGTTACGAGCGAATCGCGTGCGCAGAGATCGTAAAAATTCTTTTAAAAAACCATTTCTTCATTGCACTCGTGTTGCGTTGAGCTAATTGTCGGTATTTGGCCGATGTGAATAATTCCCTGATCTATAGACTTGGCAAATTTATTCCTTTTTATCGGTAATAAAAAGGTGTTGCATGTTTCGAATAGGTCGCACATTGTAAGGCGACGTGAGACAGAAATTGTCGTATGATAATGGCATGGTGAACAGACATACATGGTAGTATTGTTAATGCCAGATACTGGGAAATAACAGGAATCATTTGTGCATAAATGCAATTGTGTTTTAATATTATAGTGATGGTAACCAAATTCAAATATACCTACTCCATTGATTTTTATTAATTAATATCAAGAAACAGCGAGTGAGATAAAGCAAATTAAATTTTTATTTGTGTAACAAATGATCAGAAAGACAAATACAGTTCACAAAGTGACATAGGATTTTAATTCTAAAATTCATTGAGTACATAAATGATAAGTAATCTATTTAAAAGGCGATTTTTTACAATGTAAGATAATAATCTTGTCTTCATAGGATTGGAAAGAAATAAGGCTGATAAGGTTTTCCATATATTATTATGTTGAATTAATAATTTTAGGGTAAACGCAGCTATCAACGACCCATCGAAAATCTGAAGGTATTACCGACCTATAAAAGTAATTCGAAATTTAAACGTTTCCAGAACTATTCTAGTTATAGGTAGGCAAAGTTTTACACGAATGTATTACTTGAGCATCGTATACTTTTACGTTAGTGTGAATAACTGTGCAAAAAAGTAAGTTGCTGCGGGGTAGCGTGGACGCAGGACGTTTCCTACTGTTCCGTTGTTCCTTCGGGTAAGTACTGTGATTTATCTTTTTAAGACATTTACAAACAAATTACATCTATACTTTAATTTATATTACTAAATGTACAACACTAGCATATAAAATGAAACTATAAATCTTTAGCAGAACCAGTATACTAAAAAAATATGGTTGATTTTGAAATTGTCTTAGAGGGGTCGTTAATACCTGCGTTTAAGTGTCAACTTTTCATTTCTTACAACATTTTATTAATAAAAAGTAATTTGAAACGATAAAACTTGAAATTAAAATGGGACGGTGTTAGCTTCATCAGTTTAAGTCGTGGCAGGTATCAACGACCCATAAGTCGGCAATGGCAGCAACGTAACTTTTTTTTAAATTTCTTTTATGTTATTGTATCACACTAACAAATTGTTATCCAAACAAATTGTTTTTACCGAGGCCTAAATTAACTTTGTACAAAAAAAATGTTCCTTACATAGGTATTCAGATATTTAATAAAATTCCAAAAGACCTGCAAGGGGTTCCTCTTCCAGGATTTAAAAATAAATTAATTAAATACTTGTTAGAGAATTGTTTTTACAACTTAAATGAATTTCTGTATAATATGAAAAATGTATAAATAATATAAAATAATGATTTTGATATTTGATTGACTGTATGACTATGATTTATGTATAAAAGTAATTTTAACTGACAATACTCCTGACTCGTATTATTAAATTGTAACTAACTAATCATTCTCATTCATTTTGTGAATTAATAATAATTATTGTATGCTATGTAACTATAGTAAAAACATGAATGTTCCTTAATTTTCATCTTAATATCTTTGTATGTACCATGTTTTTATGCAATAAATGATTTATTTATTTATTTATTTATTTATTTAACACAAGTGGTTTTATGGACCAGTTTAAATCTAAGCTATGAGTCTTCATAAAAATCTATTAGCGACTAAACTTTTTTGTCTAGTGTTTATTTTTTAGCGTTGTCAATTTATACAAAGTTATGATATTTTTCGAGGATCGGTATCGAATAGTTACAGTAGTAAATCATTGTTTTTTTGTTTAAACAATATGCATTTGTTCATATTTTGTATGACATTAATCAATTATAATCTATTTTATAGTCTGATGGTCAAATGAATTAAAATAACCATTTTTTTTATGGGTCGGTAATACAATTTAGGTTTATACTTACATACTTTATTACCGACCCATGTGGGTCGGCAATAGCAACTATAGGAAGCTATTACCGATCGAATATAGATTGTTTAGTTTCTCATCTACAAATTCAAATTCAAATTGCTTTATTTTCAGAATGTAGAATAAGGATGTTTGTAGATATAGATAATATTGATCCTTAAACATTATGCTCGTAGTTGAGCGTGCAAATATATTTTTACTACTATTATGACATAATAGGTGCCTATTAAAAAATGCTTCTTCATGGTTAAATTAACATAAAACATATACAGGTAAATTAGCTTGGAGAAATTTTTGCGTTTGTAGTAGTGTATGGTCAGCAAATAAAATAAAACAACATTTTATTTTTAGTTTTTATTTTATACAGGGTTACTTGTAAAACACCAGCAACCTCGCAGGACAAGATAGCTAACATCATAAGTAACAACATTTGTTCTACGACTTTTGGCATAACGCAATAAATTATTTTTAAATGATTTTTTAAACTTTTATTGTACTCTCCTTACATTTGTAAGTCTATGTTCTATTAATTATCGGATGGACGACGCGACGCCCCCTTCCCCCTCTCGTTCGCTTTTTGTTTACGTAATTTTTGGGAGGCGTAGAGTTTATAATATTCAGACGGAAAATTAAATGAATATTTATTTTTGTATGAAATAAAATCTAACAAATTATCAAAAGTCGTAGAACAAATGTTGTTACTTATGATGTTAGCTATCTTGTCCTGCGAGGTTGCCGGTGTTTTACAAGTAACCCTGTATATATAAGGGATTTTAAATTAAACTATATGCGTTTCTCCTCTGAAAAAGATGAGACTTTATTTTAATATTTGCACATTTAACATACATATAACTTTTACATTAACAATGTTACTAAAATGAAAAATTTACTAACCTGAAAAAGAAACGACATTTAAAGTTTAATTCTTTAGTTTGAGAAGTCAAAGGCTTGCCTCGACCATGTTTTAACACTGGAGCCATATTGAATTAACAATATAAAGTTACAACACTTACACACAAATTAAACACTAGTTATGGCCCTGCCTTCATACAAAACTGCTGAATACGCCGTTCGCACGGGAATAGAATGTGGATGCGATTTCCCTTAGTTAGCATCCAAGCTTACGTCTTTATAATTATTAAACTGTATAAATTCATTCTTTAACTCCGGTCTGCATCGTGCAGACATGGGTGTAAAAGTCTCATTTTAGCTATTAAATGTAGTTTTTAAGTACATCTGAGTTTTCATTTGGGGCCTCCGGCTGCGGGACATGTAATTCACTTCAACAAATATTATAACAATAATAACAAATAATAACAACAATCAACAAATACAAAATTTATCAATTAAACTACGTACATAATAATTATAATTTTTGAATGAAATGTGCTTTATGTTCACGGTACCAAACGACTGCACGTGGCACCTGCGGACAGCGTAAACTGGTTTATTCTGGTTTTGTGCGTGTTTCCACTTTCCACTATCAAGTGACGATTTATTTATTTGTTTTGTTTCGTAATTATTATGGTCAAATATTAATTATGAAACAAATTATTATGGACACGATATTTTATTGTTTCACGGTAGTCGCCTTGTCGTTTGCTCAAGGACGTAAAATTGAATGATATATTTTTTTTTATAAAGTCAAAACCATTTTCTTTCAAATAAAAACTTGTTTTTATTGAAAACAAAAGTGTTGCTAGGAATAAGTATAAAATTAAATAGTAATGTTAGGATATCGAAACATTTTTGTATAGGCCAGAACGATATAGTGGAAACGCGCTCTAAGATCTGAGTAATATACACACCACTACATATGCAAAAATTTCTCCAAGCTAATTTACCTGTAATTATATTTTTTTCCAGAAATATGGAGCCACAAAAGCGGCGAAAAGTATACAGTAAAACACAACTCGCCGAAGCAATCAATCAAATAGCATAAGGAAATAAATATCCTAGAGTTTGAAATTAATTTAATATAATATGTACATATATTAATAGTAGATATTATGTTGATTAATTTAAAAGTTTATAATTATTTAGTTCATTACTAAGAAGTAATCATTTGTTTTATTAAAAATAACTATAATAAAAAAAAAAGAATATATTTGCATTTTTATTTCATTTATTAAGATCGGTAATCATCATCATCACTAGCTTCTATACATTCCATTGCTGAAAAAGGCCTCCTCTCACATACGATCGGGAATAGCTGCATAAAAATCGTTAATAGCTTCACAGCCGTTTTTATGGGTCGGTAATTGCAACAATCGACTAAATCACATTGTAAATTATTTTTTACAAGATAATCCTTTATTAGAATGTATTTGCTTCCATAAAAACATTTTTTATACATAACACTAGCATATAAAATGAAACTATAAATCTTTAGCAGAACCAGTATACTAAAAAAATATGGTTGATTTTGAAATTGTCTTAGAGGGGTCGTTAATACCTGCGTTTACCTTACCTAAAAATTATAAGTAAGATGCGGTGAATAGAACGGGAAAGTTTAAAATTTAAATGAAATAAGTAAGAGTTAATAATTTACATATTAGGAGGACCAACGCAAGGAAAAAACGATTCTTGCAACTATGTTTAATACAATTCTAGAAATTGTAATGACATGTATAATTACCTTAATTGAGTTTGACGTGGAAAAAAATATAAACTGGAATGGTAATGGAAGTACCTATAGAAAATGCCTGGCAGAGATGGCTTAGAGCCATAAGGCCTCCATTTGTACATTTTGAATGGTTTTGTTGTACTTTTATTTTATAAGACTGTTGTACAATAAAGAGTACTTAAATAAATAAAAATAAATAAATAAAATACAGAGAAGTGATTAATTACATAACTAAGTATACCAGACGAGCATAATTTTCCTTTTAATTTCATTTGCACTCCCCCTTTGTATTTCTTATTTTCAAAATAACTGTAAATTACAAGACACAAGAGGCCACAAGACTCTCTATCTTGAATATCTTCACTCACAACCTCTGCCCTTTAGCAACTTTCCAATTACAATGTAAAAATACAAAACCCGTATCATCCATCAATCCTTAAACAACTTATCACTTGCCGACAAAAAGAAATCCATTACAGGGAGGCATTAAGAACAAATGTCCACACTTAACCTTTCTCTCTCGGCGATATACATCTTATAAATACGGCTCATTATTAAACACGACCAAATATACGCTATGCAGCTAACGTCATCCCTATTACAATTACAAAAAGTTCTATTTCGGATAAGCCACAATTAACAAGCCTTAACACAGGGAGGTATCAAAGGTGTCGTGGAAAACTTAATTTATGTTAAACCCGTAGGTGATTATTTAAGTTGCGGTAACCGATTGAAGAGATAAGAAAGATTAATTGAGTCCGGACCTGCTTTGAAAAATACGTTATTTATTCATTCTTACGTGAATTTATTTGGATGTTTTAAAGATTTGATAATATCTTTATGTGGTATAAATTGTAACTGGCTTATAAATTATGTTAGAGGTTAGTTTATTCAATTAGATGTTGAGTGGAAACAGTAACATGATATCTTTGTTTTGGGAGTCGTTCGAAACGTGTTTTTTATAATTATACAAGGTTTTTCTAATATGGACGCTATAAATTACGATAATGATCGTAATTAATTATTATTTCGGACAGCCTTATTAATGAATTATAATAACATTACAATTTATAAATGGAATGAAATACTTATATTATTTTTAATTTGATGGAAATATGAGTGTTATAATTGGTTAGTGGTAGATTAGCTAATAAGGTCTGCGACTTTCGTTATTTATTCATATAAGGCTATTTATTCATACCGCTCAGCTTTCAGTACCAACATCAGTGAATTTATAATTAACTAGATTTCCGCCCGCGGCTTCGCCCGCGTTTGCAAAGGAAAACCCGCATAGTTCCCGTTCCCGTGGGATTTCCGGGATAAAAATTATCCTATGTGTTAATCCAAGTTACCCTATAAATGTGTGCTAAATTTCATTGTAATCGGTTCAGTAGTTTTTACGTGAAAGAGTAACAAACATCCATACATCCATACATCCTTACAAACTTTCGCCTTTATAATATATATTAGATTATTTTAAGAAGAATATTATTTTATTTGTATGTTCATTACTAACAATCATTACCGCCGAGTAGGTACGACGCGAGTAAAGTTGCGGATTCCAGCTGAGTAGATACTAAATAATTAAGCTAGGTACGTGTTAAGTAGCACTTTGATAAATAAAACCATTTACATAAGTTAGTTAAAGTCTACATATATTAAGAGTTTGTTTATTTGGTTAAACGCGGTAATCTCAGTAACTACAGGATCGTGTGGAATAATCATTTTTTCTGTTGGATAGTCCATATTAATTGATAGAAAGACCAGCAGCAGTGGAGTAGCTATGACCATAGCATAAAGGCCATGAGACAGCTTCGTAATTTAACATATTATCTACTAATAGTTTTTTTCTTATAATTTAAAACCGCAAGGCTAACTATAAAACTAATAACACACAAAAGCTCTTACAAAATTAACCTCTTTACAATATCAGTACAATAAAACACAAAGATCTAGTTACACATTATATTACGGAGCCACGGTAAGCCGGGGTCAGCGGGGACGCCCTTTGAACTGCTAATCTTAACCAACGTCTCCTTAAATGCTGCATAAATCTCGCTGCTGGAACAGGGATGGTGTAGAGCAGATGTTTGTATGATTTTTTTTATTGCATTTGTTGCCAACTTTTGTTGAATCCTTTCGAGGAATATTTTAATATATGCATTTGAAATTAAAAACCATGAATTTTGATAGGTACCTACAGAAATTCCTGGCCAAAATATTGCAGTTGCCTTCTCTTGCATCTGTATGTTAATTTATTACTAAAGTTTTATTATTTGAACGTCTTGTAGAAAAATATGTTTAATATAGTAGATACTCATTGTACAAAGTTATATTTTGTAGTAGAGACTCAACTTAACTATTCATATTGATTGAAAAATAAAAAAGAACGTGTGTGCCGAGCACACGTGTCAGAAGTGAAACTTCTTTGGCAAAATTCAAAGATACCAATTTTTGACAGCAGTTACAGTAGACAAAAGTTTGAAGATAACGACAGCCTCATTCACTCCATAGTTTTCCCTGTTTTCTCATTGGTATGCATGTTGAATACAAGCGACGCCGCAGGCAATGCTAGCGGTCTAACATCGAGCCATTAAGCCGAGATAAATTATCTTGTATTAATAACTTCATAACCTTTTGTTAAACCTTGCGATAAACGATGAAAGATGTTTAAGCGATGGATTTAAAGGTTAAACCGTAAGTTTTATTTCATAAAGGATTGATATTGTTTCAAAATAACAAATAGACCTCAGGATTTGATTGAATATAACAAAATATGTATGTAAATAATAAGGTTAGGAAATATGTAATAAAAAGTCTTTGGAAAATAGGGACGATTTATTTCACATCTGTATCACTTGTCGAAAATCCTACAAAATGTTAAAATTTATTATTTAACGTAACAAAATCTAATCTATTTGGTTCATTCATCACCTTCGAGATGATCTTAGTTTTATTTTTAACATACACTATTAAATCAACTACAGTCCAATCTACAAGTATTCAGGTCAAACCCATGTAACATCAAACAATCATATCATAGAAAGTTAAACCAATGAAAAAGTGAATTCACACCTCATTACAATGGTATTCGACCACACCGCTAGAAGAGAAAATATTACTTCAAAATTCCACACCGTTCATGCTTCGCAAACATTACATTACGATGCTAATGCGGCCAAATTGAAACGACCATTGATGTATGAATACCTCAAACAATTTGCCATCAATAGCACAGGGTCGGATTATGTTTCGTACACGGTTTAGTTATTTCTGTGGTTGGTTGTCAAATAAGGTAGTATACTTTTCGATCCTGATAAATAAAATTATACTATTGAACTTATTTTCAAAAGTTTGTATTAATTTCAGTAGCAATCGCAAAAGTTCATAAATTTTTAATCGAAGTCACCAATATTCTGAAAATCTTGAAGAAAATATATACAATAAGACACTTTTTAAGGTTAGTTTTTATGTTTCATGTTAATATGATACTAGTTACTACGTAGATGTCACTATCAATACACATATTATTATAGAAAAAAGAATAGGCAGGCTTATCTACTTCTTCCAAACCTACCAATTATTTCATTCATTCATTCAAAGTAAATCGAACAAATTACACCATAGGCTAAAATCTAAGCTTTAAATCCGTCTCTGGCACCTTTGGGCGGTTAACATGAATAATTGTTTGGGCAAATTTTCATATCTGTTCGCTGATGTGGATGTAAATACTCGGTCACGAAGCTTGTAACAAATGTTTGATTTATTTCAAACGATAATTTGATTTTACTTCACGCATTGAAACAAAGCGAACATTGTTGCCATAGCAATGACTCAATGAAAGGATGTCTAGACTGGGGTAGAAGCCTTTGAAAATAATGAAAAGATAAAAAAAATCGCAGTCGGATGAAACCCATTAGAAAAGGAGGGGAATACGATAAAAATGTAAGGAAAAATAAATTACGGTCAATCCGAGTTCGGGAAGCGGGAGGGGGGAGCTTTTAAGAGAAAAAAATGTTTTCTCTCGATTTCCGACAAAACTACAAGTCCTATAGAAAAAAGTTCAATGGCAAAGTTGTAGGTAATTAAAAGTTCTACAACTTTTGTATTCACAATTTTTTCACATAACCTAAAAATTTAGGTGAAAAATTAAAAAAACCAAGTTTTTGGTCTTTTATTTCTATCTACTTCAAAATTTATTTTTTTTCTACGAAATTTGGTGGAAACTTACTTTATTATGTCCCAAATACACTGTAATTTATTTGATTGAAAATATTTATTTTTTCGCCTTATTTTGAATTAATACCAAAAAAACAACCTAATTTTCAATCGAAAAGTCACCCGTCAAAATATCAGCTTTTTTCAAAAACTTGGGGTGCCTTTTATTCATTGAAATCTCTACTTTCATATGGTGTAAAAAAAATAAACACCACCATAGTAAATGTTCTCAGGAAATGCATGCGAACAGTCTGAAAATTAGCTTTTACTAAATCAGGCACACTTCTTGAACTCTATATCTTCTCTTGTATCGGCTTTTCGGTAATATTTCAAAAGAAAAATAATTATCTGTTCTAAGTTTAATATTTTACAGCATATTCAAAAGCAAAATGATGTCGATAAAAACATTTCAGGTAGTTCGAGAAGTGTGCCTGTAATTTATTTTTCCTTACATTTTTATCGTATTCCCCTCCTCTTCTAATGGGTTTCATCCGACTGCGATTTTTTTTTGTTTCAAAAATTATCTACTCTTTATCTATACTAAAATTGCGTATTTGGCTTTTTCAATTAGTTCATAGTTTTTGCAGTAATAAAGGCCTTCATTTACAGTGCCTATAGCTATGGCATTTGTTCTCAATTAGCACCCTAGTAAAAGATTACAAGAACCGGATCAACTAACTACTCATACCTACATAATATTTTTCTGTTTAATTTAATTTTATCTTCAGACAAAATATTTTGTTTCTATATTTCCTATACAGTATACACCTATTACCTATACATGTCTTGATTATCAGCATTTGCAAATAAGTAACAGTTTCTTGGAAATATTTTAATGAAGATCTAGAGTTTAGACTCTACAAAACACAACATATTTGAAATAATATTATATTACTAGTATAGACAATCGAAAGCATAACTTTTGGTACAATAGTCTGAATCAGTAAGCATTACGAAATCCGGGTGGAACAAAATAATAATATCTTTATTTTCATATGAATTTTGCGTAATATCTGTAGAAACTCATATTTACCTTCATATGTTAAATATTATTATTCTTAAGTGCTATTCAATATAAAACAAATAGAAAAAACACACACGCAAATATGTATTTTACGATATTATATTTCTTCGGTAAGTTGTTTACATAATAATACGTGCAAACACATAAGTATATTGCGTTATCTAATATTTATTCTAAGAAATCGTTTACGTTATTTCGTGTTAACTATACTAATAAAAAAAA
>CAJQZN010030216.1:0-14518 GCA_907164685.1 Colias eurytheme | reverse complement strand
CTTTGGAAATTTGGGTCGAAATAGTAGGTTTCTTCTACGTTATTTACAAAATTCAATTAAAAAAATATATATTTTAAAACAATATTAACTATAATTCCCTGTGACACGAGAGCTTTTCCGTACCGTCCGGAACGTAGAGGTAAGAGGTGGCCAAATAATATACAAAACGAAGATGCGATTCATAGCTTTATCTCAAGTATTCTTTGACCTACTTATTCCAACCACCAAAAATCAAGTATCAAACCAACACTTTAATTTAAAGATATCTGTTATCTGCCCTACCCACAATGCACTCACAAATCCATTCTAAAAATCTACACTAACGTAATAACGATAAGTCCCATCATTTTCTTTCACCATGTTTTTACAGTGGGAGGATAGTCATAAAGTACCGCAACCTAATTTCTCCTGTAGTCTCTAGTAGTCACGATAACATGCTCCTCGTACCTACGATACCAACCCATATACGGAATCCGGTAATAAATCCAGCCAACGCTAATCAAGACTATTGCAATAGCCATTCGAATAAATAAGTTTCCTTCGTTAGATAACCGCGGACACTTTGATCGTGTATCATGGGATCTAATAGTCGGTAAGCCACTTTGCGTCATATCGCGGGAAATATCTGGATATTATGTAAATGACGTTGATTGGACACATCCAGCTTAATGCGTTTATATTTCAAAGGCTCAATGGTCGATTAATCACGTGTTTATAATGCAAATAACTTATTTGATAAAGTTAAGGTGATCAGAAATAGTAAGACGTTTATTTTTGAAATAGTTATTGAAATAAATGTAACATTAGGATTTAGGAGTAAACAATAAACATTCAAACAAGTCAATAACTGCGTTAAAAACAACCGACTTCAAACTTGCACTTGCAACATTTACAAATACAGACAAAAATGCTCATAAAATAAAAACTACTGGGCCTATCCGAATAAAATTTTTATGGGACCAATTCGACACCATCCCGCATCGAACAAAAAAAGAATCACGTAAATCGGTTCAGAAACCACGGAGTAATCGGTGTACATACATAAAAAAAAAAAAACATACCGGCCGAATTGATAACCTCCTCCTTTTTTTTGAAGTCGGTTAAAAACCAAACGATACAGGTGCAGGCGGTGCAGGGGTTTCACGACCGAGATTAAATTTAATCAACAGTCAGAAAATTACTTTTGATTTGGAGAATTATTTTATAACGTGTAGCCTTAAACAAGAGCTAACAATAATTATTATACTAACAGACAAAATGACCGTTCGTTTTGTAGTTCGTTTCAAGCAAAAAGCACAATGCTAAATTAGATAACCTATGTGTGCCAGATCTCGTTAAATAGCAATTATTGTGTTTGCACATAAGTACTTATTTCGTCATAAAAAGATGTCGCAAACTAAATCATCTAAATATAGGTAGTTTACCTTAACCGATAATATAAGAAGATAATAACTAAGTATAATACTTAAAATTTCCAATGAAGCGAATCATTAGAACTAAAAATGCCTATTTGAACCTATAGAAAGAATTAAGGGATGATCTAGGTACACACATTTGCCATCTTTTTTATCTTCATTCTACAACTCCATGTATAATGGACATCCTTGCAGAAGATGTACCCATCTAGCTGGCATCTATTTGAATAAAAGCTATGATCGAAGTACCTAATCTAGGTAAAGCAATAAATACCAACAAAAACGGACACAATGAAAAAGTCAATAGTCACGATATAGTTTCAAAACCGCTAATTGCTCGCTTTGCATATGTTGCATCGATATTAGAATAAATTCGAACGCTTGTGTGCAACTCAGTAATTTCTGTTTTAAAATGACGATGGAGCAATATTGCATTTTATTGACTAAGCCCGATGTCGTTATGTTGTCCATAATATTATGCATTGGTCAATTATGATCCTTGAATTTGTGGAACAAATGTGTGATGATTTAAGGCTGCAGTCTAGCAAAATTGCGTTTTCAACAAGTTATTTGACAATTTTTTCCCGGCTAATGAAATGATAAACTGAATTTTTTTTTCTTGTTTATCAATTAGTGTTATATACGCAATGCGCGTGAATTTTTTCACATTTATAAAGTTACTTTATGTTACCTTAATCAGGCCTTCAAGATAAGTCTCTTTCCCCCAAAATCATTTCGAGCTAAGTTTGTGCACTCACTACGTTGCAACCGATTACAATTTACATAATCTGATCAGCGCATTATTATCCTTATATAGTCGTTATTAAAAACTGCTGAATACAATTGCCGAAAAACTTATGATTTTCTTAATTAGAGCGTTATAAATTCATTAAATTTCCCATTTTTTGCCTTACAAAATCGATTGATAAATACTGCTAAAAGTTATTTTTTCCATTAATTTATTCGAGTTGGTTGAAGACCAATGAGTATTAATCCTTTAAAAAATTTTTTTTTTGAATTTTGATAATTCTTTAAATATTAAAAAAATATTTAAAGTAATAAGGAAAAATCCTAGCGAATTTCTTTAGTCGCGCTCCTTGGGCCGGAGCGTTCTGACGTGTGCTCTACGCTCGATTTTCCTTCATACCGAAGTGAAAGTTGCTCTACTTCATTAAATTTAATATTTTTGTCAATTGATTATTTTTATCTTAGTTTTGTGCAAATATTCGTATTTTTAAACATTTGATTTCGATATGGAAAATAAACGAAAAAAATACGCGTGTAACTACTAGAAAAAAAATTATCTTCGAACATAAAGTTAATGAAACCAAATAGGTTGCAAAGGTGATTGGCAACAATTTCTTTATTTTACGGGGTGTCAGTAAAGGGATGTATATTTCTTTAAAACTAAAGTAAGCTCATAAATTTTCTTATAATATAATTTTTTTGAAGTTCCAAAAATGTTTATTTTTCGTTTGAGAAATACGAAATATAATATAAACTTGTATTGAGAACTTGAACTTCCCAAGTTCATCCGGGGAAATCCCTATACGGGGAAAATTATTTGTTTACTCCAAAATTGATCCGAGGTGTTTTAATTTTTTCTTCTAGTCATTTTCAACGTAGCGGCATGTTTTTTGATTATTAATTTTGTAACTTAAATACAGGATGTTGGTTTTATATTCTGATCTTACAGACGCGCTGACAAATTTAGTCCACCATTTCTAGTTTAGTCTAACTACAAAACTACCAAAAAA
The DNA here is from genome assembly GCA_907164685.1 of Colias eurytheme. Lineage (NCBI taxonomy): Eukaryota > Metazoa > Arthropoda > Insecta > Lepidoptera > Pieridae > Colias > Colias eurytheme. The sequence goes on along the minus strand of CAJQZN010030216.1, from coordinate 11,346 downwards.
CTCTAAGTACCAATATTAAAACGAATGGATTATCATCACATCATCAAAATTCAGTGGGGTTGAGAACTAAACAAACAGAAGTAACAGAGACGCGAAGAATAAAAAAAGAGGACGAAAACGATAATTCGTTGATGCTTTCCCTTTTCGACGTATTGTTAGGGTACATCACCAATCTGCAAAAAACAAAACTGATGATTCCCAATTGCTGATTAAAAATGAAAAACAAATAATCGACAACAGTGGTGAAAATTTGCTGATCACAATGAAACATCCTTCAGTGGTAGCAGATTTACTCATTTAAAATGTATCGGTGAACAGCGTAAAGGAGAGGAGGACAGGAAAACATTATGAATGTGGATGGTGGATTGTATACAGGGTGTAATCGATAAGTATGTGCAGGCGATTATGACGTTATTATTGCAGGTATCAAAAAACTTAAAACTGATATCGAAATTACTTTACCTAATGAGCAAAATGACAATAATAACTTTTTAAAAGTATAACGAGAAATATCTAAAAAATTTACTTTATACACTCCCATATCAAAAAGGGAAAATGGGACTAGTAGAAGTTAAATGTCTAATTCCGGCAAAAGACATGAATGCGGAAGATGCGGTTAAAAAAAAATTTAATATTTGAAATACAATGCAAAAAATAACACTTTTGTCATAGATAAGAATCATGACTATTTTTTCTAAATTCAGGGACAGCTAAACGTTGCAGAAGCAGAAGTCTGCTTATTTGCTGTTTAGACTGGAGTGAATCATTCGTTATAAATAGAATATATAAAAAAGTATGTAACGTTTAGGCAAAATAAAATGATGGACCATTATTGGATTTTACATAAATTGCCTACTGTCAGAATTGATTGATTCGAGACTTCAGCATTCGATGCCCATCAAGGACCCATCCTATATCATTCAAGCGATTGAAAAAAAAGAGATAAATCCAGTGCAACCGATAAAGCATCAGAATGCTAGCAAAAGATTTATTAGTTTTATCAATATAAATCTATATATTATACATAATATAATAAATCTGTAGAAGACGCGAAGACTGACATCCGCGCGGACGGAGTCGCGGGCGGAAGCTAGTCAGAAATAAATATCTTTTGTTTTCATTTGCGTATTTTTCTATTTTATATTTTTTTAACACAAACATTACATTTTTTTTATTAAATACAAAATTTGTTTATCCGTTTTATTAGTTAAACTGAACAACTTTCACTAAGAAACTTAGGTCGAAAAAAATGTATAGAGTTATGCATTTTGTATGGAAAGCTTATTTTTTTTATATTTCGTCCAAATTTCTTTGTAAAAGTTGATCAGTTATATAAACATGAAGTTGAAGATATCAATAGAAAGTATTCGCAAATTTTGTGTACTGATAAAAAAAAATCACCCGGTGTAATTTTCACGAAAATTGTTTCAAATTGTCATTTTTGGTACTTATTACGAATATTAAATTATACGAATGATTTAATTTTTAAAAATTAAGTGGAGCAACTTTCCCTTAGTACATTTGTATTATTTACATATAGGATGACAGGATGCATTTGTTTGCACTACTAGACCAAGCCCTTAAGGCAAATAAATGTTGCTGATGTCGAAACACAATTCTAGATTAAGATTACAATTGAATTGTCATTTTATCTAGATGATTATGTTTTAAAATACCTACACTAATTTGTAACATGAATCTTTGTTTTTATAACCATACGATTTTTAGACACTTTTTATTCATGTCAGATCTAGGAACTTAGCAAGTTATAAAATATTATCATGCATATGTATGAAATAATGTAGTAATGGTGTGAAACGGTTTTAATGAATTTTAGGTAGAAATAGAATAAGCCTTTTGCAAACAAATGTCGAAAACAAAACAGAGGATAGAAATGAAAGCAACCGTTTCCGCGAAGGTTTACCTATCTACACGGGCTATCTACCTATAGATTAACATAGCTCATATCCCACAGCAAACCCAGAAGAGCAGCAACCAGTCACAGAAGACAGTCCTAGCACCGCACAGCTGAAGCCAGTCAGCGCAGTCTCCCAAATCACAGTGGCCAGTTCGCCAGTCCGTAGTGCGCCTGTACAGAGCAGCTATGCTCTGGAGAGGCGTAAGCATGATCACCGGCCGGATGCTGCGCCGACGCAGGTGAGAATAAAACTAGCTTCCCGCCCGCGCCTTCGCCCGCCTTTTCAAAGAAAAACCCGCATAGTTCCCGTTCCCATAGGATTTCCGGGATAAAACCTATCCTATGTGTTAATCCAAGTTACCCTCTATATGCGTGATAAATTTCATTGTAATCGGTTCAGTAGTACTTATTTGCGTAAAAGAGTAACAACACACATCCACATCCATCCTTACAAACTTTCGCATTTATAATAATTTATGTATTAGTAGGACTAGTAGGATAGGATGTTTTTCTTGAACAGTAAATTCTGAAAATATTACTACATACTAATAAATCTTGATCGGAAGAGCAGAATAAGGGGTGTTAATGCTAAAGTGGCGATCTAATAAGAGAGTATTATTTCATTGCTTGAGTCATTTGCTTTATTTCCATTGTAATTGATAAAAACAAATATAGTCCTCCTTTCTTTTGAATGGAAAATGCGTTTACGCATATCTAGGGCATCTGGGGATAGTAGACTATTTATTATTCCACTGTATTCTTAGTGTCACTTTCAGTCCGGTCGTGGGTAGTGTTGTTGTGGGTGTGTGTTGTATAATTCATATGGGAATGCTATTGTCCTATTTATTAAAAATAAATACTGCTAGATACTGATACTTATAATACAGTAATCTTTCGAATAACTATTGATGCGTTGAAGAATTAATAAGGAAAACAAAACTTACATAAAACAGCAAGCACGTAATAGAATTACGTAGTCTTAGCAATGCAATTTGAAACAATGAGTACAGTGGGACGAATGATGTATGACATAATAATATAATAACAGCTGATCCTAGCACCCTGGGGAAGTTGGTAGTTCTTGATATAAGATTTAATATGATGATTAATGTGTTAAGGTAAAAAAAAGTCTTAGTTAAAACCAATGTAAAGCAATATCATTCAAAAGAAAATAAACTTATTAACTTCTTGTCATAAGTGAAATTGAAGAAATTTTTAAAGAAGTTAAACCCATACAATTAAACTTTCAAGACATTAAAAACCCCAACAATCAAGCAAACGACGCAAAAGAAACGCAGACCACAAACACAAGAGATTTTCTTTTGTTTCACGTGGTATCCATTACGATGCGTTCTCACACTTGTTGCATAACATGATCTTTCACATTCGTGGCCACATCAAATGAGTTTTTATGTCAGAGTCCCATCTCCAGCCACAAACTATCTCTGCGGTTTTCGTGTGACTTGTCAAGTGCTATAATTGCTGTAACCGAAGTCAACGATGCATGCTGTAGTGCGATGTGTATGAACGGTTATTTAACCATTTAATAGCTGGCGAAAAATTACGGATCCGAAGCACGATATACGTAATAACAACAATACAAGGATAGGACAATAATTGATTGAGCGATTATTGAAAGTAAAGAATATAGACGGAAAAATACATTGAATCAGATAAAAGCAGGTGAACATTGGAGCAATAAAAATCTCTTCCTATTTGACTAAGAATCATATTGGTACTTAAACAAAGTACAACCAGAAAAAATAATCTTGCCTTTAAGATATGCTTTTAGAGAAGTTTAGTTATTTATGCATTTACTAAATTACTCGAGTCAAAAGTATTTTGTTATGTTAATTGGAACGATTATTATACACATGCATCTGATAAGATTGCGTGTAACGGCGTTTTGTTAATGCGCTGTGACACTTGTGGTTGATCATAAATAGGGCTACTAACAACTAATAAAGACTGGCATTTAAAATATTAAGTTACGCAATAACATTTAAAATAATAGTCCTTAAAAGGGAACCATTAATGCCAAGCAATTCTGCATTCTGAAATGCTACATTATTAGAATAGAAAATTTTAAAAGTTACATCTAATTCTGAAATATTGAGGTAATTTATAACGATAAATCAAAAGTTTGTTCCTAAAAACTGTTATGTTAACATGCCAGTTTATGCTAATTGGCTAGGGCAAGTACATCATTCATTATTTTTTTATTCACTGTCCAACCAAAGGTCAAGCGAAGTTTATCAAACATACGACTAGATGGAATCTATTTATCAGTCAAGTTATTAAGGTGGCATCGCGATCGTACGTGAGATAGCTCTATCAAATAACGGTAGCAATTAAAATTCCTGGTCACAAATATTCAGTGGCTGAATTCCTTGGTTCCTTTTGGTTTTGACCCGGATTTCAAGGGTTTCAATAGGCAGCTCCGGGTCAGTCTGGCCGGTCACGACTTGGCTGTTTAATTATTTTCTAATTATAGTGATTAACGTGATTGTGTTGATAAAGAGGAGCCTATTGGCCCTTCACTCTTTAATGTATGTGATTTTTAATATTGATAGTTATTTTAAACTTTTGCATTGAAAATATGATTTAACCTTGTGGCATTTAAATTTCTGTTAAAAAGAGGCTCTCTAATTTGCTACAGTTTTCTATAAGTGGAATTTTATTTTTACAATGTTTTGCAACTGTTCACTAGTTTTATTTTTGTTTGTTTGTAAAGGCCTCTTTTTTGGTGACCCTAAAGTCAATGTGCCGTTTAAGCTTCAATACTCATTTCATAGTGAGTCCAATGTAATTTACAACCGTATAACCGTCGGCTATAGGAAATAATAAAACATTTATTGATTATAACTTCAACAGGATCTATTTGAAATGTCCAGTGCGCTTTATAGCAGGGATTTTACTAGAGGTAGTGCTAGTAGCAGACTCGTTTTAGCACTATCACGATTCGCGAGCAATTTTATCAAAACATTTTGCATATTAATTATGTAGATCAAAAATTGTTAGAAAGTTTATACTAAATCTCAGACATGTTGAATCGTTAAATATTTCCTTATTTATAATTAGACAAATCAAAGCTAAAAATATCTTACCGAGTGTTGACATTAATTTTCGTCCAGTAGTGTTTTCATTATAATACTATACTGAACCTAGATTTACAAGAATCGGTCGTTGCGTCGCGCTAAACTGTCGCGCATTACCACGCTCGTGACCAAGCCCTTACGGTGGTAGTAATTTTGATCTGTCTCTATTGACTAGCGGTAACTGTTCGTAAATCATTTAAGTAGCTGGCTCATTGTACTTTTATGAGTAATCATTTATCACAGGTTGTATTTTAAGTCGTAAGACAATGTAAAATTTTACATAGTTCTAAATAATAAGAATCGTTCATCGCTTCCGATTTTATTTTTACAACAATACTATTATTCAATTACAATAATTATTGTAGCATCACCTAAATCCCAGACCTAAAGTAGGTCTTTTAAATTAACCTGATTCCCTCCATTCTCCGCATTAGCACTAACGTTTGACTGCAGTTACACCCAGTCATTAATCTCATGTATTTCAAAACATAAACTAGTTTAAAATAATGGACAATAGTGTGATAATTTCGAATAATTTGTTACCGTTTCAACAGTAACCGTGTTACGGTATATTTATAATTCTCTGAAGGTGATCAGGCTGATTCGCTACGTTAAAATTAAAATGGGACTGAGCACGCCAACCACAAATTAATGTTACGGGATTAGCGGTTTTATTATTGCTGCTGGGAAAACTAGAAAATGTATTTTACGTAAGATGTGGTGCGTGCCAACAGCGAGTGATAAGGGTCGGAAGTAAAACTGTATTGCGGAAAAATAGGATGAGACAGATAATAATATACAGAATTCACTTTTAGATATTTTGCTTCGTTTGGATATTTCTAGATGCGTTGTAAAAATTAACAACATGAATTTTTCTGGAGTAAGTATTAAGGTTACACAGTTGTTTGAAGCATTGCCCAAAAAACCTATTTTATGTCTATTTATATTTGCAGTGATCGTCAACCTATGCGAGGTTTTTATTCATATTCAGAGTTTCTGTTTTATTTCTCTGGGTCGCTTGAAAATGGAATTTTCTAGTCACAACATTTATTACATCAACGGCACCTGTGAGCGCACTCGGCTTTCCCTTTCATCTCTTCCCACAGCTTTTCCACGAGATCGTGGGACAGACAGACAATGATACAGTTTTTATTTACAACTTTCGCTGCATAACGCCAAGTAATCGCGGTAATCATGACTCTGGCTAATTAATGAGAAAACAAATGCTAACTACTCATTCATTGGAGTCTCGATGAACTTTCCAATGCGTTTTGCGTAATGTTTGATAATCTGTGAAAGTTATCACTTATTTATATGCATTATATTATATTAGGTTATGTAATTAGATGAATATACAAACTTCTTGGAAATCAAATAAACATTTATTTGTTTCGATGGAATGAATACATTATTGCTATTCAAAATTGGAAATTATTAGTTTTTGGGATGACTATTAAAGAAAGTATTTCGCAAAATAGATTTTATTGAATTAAAGATTCCGTAACTAGTCCTCTTTCTTATTTTGATGAATAATTCCTAAATTGACAAAATTTTTTAGGAGCAAATTTAATTCAATACAGCTGATCATAATAAATAATTTCCAGAACGGTGTCCGTGAATGCAACAGCAGTTCGGACGAAAACAGATCGTCCGGTCACGCGTCCATGTCGGACAGTGGCGGGGCGGACGCGGCGCGGGATGAACCGCGAAGACCGAGACAACCTCCACATGCTAGGACTAAACATAGACCTAATAAGGTAAGGATTGGGATAATGTAGGATGTTTTTTTTTAAGAAGGTACAGCAGTGTGTTGGAGTGTTGAACGTCCCGACGTTGCACTTTGAATACGATTTATTTTTATCTGGACTGCAAAATTTTGGAAAAAACAAAAGTCATGAAGATGACTTGAAAATGCATTTTACGGCATGCAAATGAAGAAAATAAATAGTTTGAATCTATGTTTTATTGAAATTCTAATGGTATCTGGATTTGAATAATCACCAAACCTAACAAATAAACCGGAATTAATGTTTTAAAAATGTTTATAAATTTTAACAATAGAATAGATCGAAAGGTAAATTTTTCTTCTCTCATTATAACTTCCATTCTCATATTCCAGCTCCAATCTCCCTGGCCAGGAGGCGGGGGGCTGGAGGACATCCGCTCCGCCATCAAGCAGCTGACACTGAGGTCCCGCGACAGCAGCAGCACCGCTACTAGCGCTTCTAGTGCTGCTGGGAGTAATGGGGCAACAGGTATAACCCTACCAGTCTAAGAATAAACATACTTAGGGCCGATTTTTCAATCGTTGGTTAAAATTTATCCGTCCAATAAAGTATTACACGAACATTTTAAAATGTCACCTGTATACTGTTAAATATAATATATTATTGAAATGGTAGTTTAATACGTTATTCGATGAATAATTTTAACCAAGGATTGAAAAATCAGCCCTTAATAATATAATTTTAACACTATAACAGTTTAATATTTCTATACTGAACATACCTATCTATAAAAACTCTACCATAACAGCTGCTTTACATTTCTGCAATTTTACAACATACTTACCATGTTTATTTTCCATAACATATAGACCATACTTCTCCAATAGCTTTAATATTTCTATAACCATTACATAATATCAGCCTTACATTCCTATAACCTTTCCATCGTACTAGCTTAATATTTCTATAACCTTACATCCTTCATTCCTTACCTCGCTTTAACATTTACTCCATACCATTTTTCTATTGAAAACTTTATCATCTTGATTTTTCTATTCCTTCCTATAAATTGAATTAACTAGAGCTATACAATAAAAACAACAAATTGCAGAGACCGGCAGCGCCACAGACGCGCGCCGGCGCCGCGCGCCGCTCGTGCGGCAGCCGTCGCTCGACACCGTGTGCACTAACGTCACTAGTGCGGACGAGTTCGTCTGGGTTGACTCGCATAATAGGTAATACAATACCATAAATTATAGCTTGTTTTTACCAATCTATCAGCTACTATCCCACCTCAGTAATCGAAGCCAAAAGTCATGCTATGACGTCGAAATAATCCATATTAAAACCCATAACTGTTTCTAAAACCATGATCAAATTTTTTTGTCATTATAATTATTTCCAGTTTCAAAAAAAAGGATCATTCAAATCACTGTATATTTTGTTTTTTATCTCAGAACTTTCGACTGAGTGAACGAATTTTGACAATACTTATTTTATTTCAAAAGCTGGTACCTCCCTGTAGTCTCATTTCAATTTGGTTTAGTATTGACAATAATTATTTGCAGGCGGTTTAGGTTTTTGTTTAAAAATATTCAATGTAAATGTTTATATTTTACAGGCTGGTAGAACTACGCGTAGTGCCGTGGACAGCAGCAGAGATAGCTCGTCTGCTGGCGGCTGGACGATGTCGGGAGTTAGCTGCACGTCTTGCACCAGATACACCACCACGACTTGCTTATCTACTGCAGAGGTACAGTTGCGGCTAGCATTCAACTCAACTCAATGAATTTACTACTATAGTTGAGCCAATTTAATAGGCAACATTTGACGTCTATCAATTTTATCTTCACAGGGTGGTAACCTGCTTAAAAACATCTATTAAAGCGAATTAATCGATACGGACTTTAAACATTTGTCAATCGAACTTGAAACACATGTCAATAATTTATGATGATTTTTATTCCCAAGTAATCAATGCATTCGATTCTAGATGTCAGATTTCGATTTTTAGAGTAACGTCTCTGGTATTTAAAAAGAAAAAAGGTTTATTGACACAAAATTGTAGCGACGTCAGTTCTTTAAATAAGAAAATGTTTATTATGTTTAGAATGGTTTATCAGTAAAATCAAATCCTAAAATTAGTTGCATCGGTCATTATTATTATAAATATATGTAATCGTAATTGAAAAAAGTTAAGCAAATGTGCAGTTCTAACAAAACGAAATATCATGTTATTCTATGTCGTCGTTACTAGGTTACGTTGTTGAATTTTGCTGAACTGTCAAATGTTGCCTATTAAAATGGCTCTACTATAAACTCTTCAATATTATGAGGAATTCTCATAATATTAAAGAGTTTAGTAGTAAATTCATTCGTGTTGACCTAGATCTAGCAATAGCGTTTGACACAATTTCTGTCACTAATTTGATCAAAAACATTGCTCATAATGTGTGAATGTTTAAGTTTTAATTAAAGTATTCGATGGCTGTTTAAAATACGAAACACAATAAATGAAAATAACGAAATCATCAGTCATGTTGTTTTAATTTATAAGGTGTCCCCGAAGGAAGCGTGTTAGGTCCAACCTTGTTTTTCACATACATAAATTATTGTCAAATTGAAATTAACTCGGTTAAAATCATTGCTTTTGCTTGTCACACAATCCAGCTTTATAACATAAATGCAACTTTTTTTTTTGCACTTTCTTTGGTTTTGATTGACATTGACATATTTCAACACGATCTTTGATAATATTATCAAAGTTCAGGTCTAACGTTACTATTTTAATTTTCAGAGCTTTAGTTCGAATAGCACGAGAGGCTCAGCGCCTGTCACAGAACTTTGGTTTCTGTTCCAAACATGAAGTTGCTGGCGCGTTTAGAATAATTTTGAGCACGCCGTTGGCTGATTCGTGTATAAAGGTAATTATTATTTTTTAAAACATAAAAATAGAGCTATGATTGTTTTAAGCAGGACTTAAGAATCATCAATTCAATAATTACATACTATATACATAGTATATTATAATAATTACATATTTGTGTGATGAATATAGATGCTTAGTATATAGAAAGTAGTGTCCGACCGAAACTGGTTTCCAGGCCGAAACCGAAACCGAAACCGAATGTTCGGCCGTGGCTTCAGTTTCGGCCGAAACCGAAACCGAAACCGAAACTCACGTGGTCATATGAAATTTCTAAAAATACTGAACTTTGGTGCATTTTATCTATTATTTTGCCTTAATTAGGGCATGAAATGAAAACACAGTATATTGAATTTGTTGTAATCAGTGATTTAATATAAAATAAAAAAAATAATATTTTTAAAATATTAATAAGTAATAACAATTTTAATTTTTATTATTTTTTCAAATTAAGTTCTCACTAAAATCAGTCATCTAAATCAAATCAGTAATTGTTACTGTTACTTTAAATACTAAGTTTTGGTATTTTGAGATCTTTCTATTTATAAAGAGTCTGTATTTGTACTTAGAAGAATAATCAGTCTCTTTTAGGTACCTCTTATATAAAAATAATAATTCTGTATTAATTATTACTATTACACCCAGTTCCAATCTCAACATAGATAATCAAAAATAATTGTTTCCACCAGCGTGGGTCAACCAACGCTTTGACAGCGTCCGTCAAAGCGTTGCCGAGGAAAACGAAGTTAGGCAAGCGTGAACGTGTGTGAACTAAGTTCACTGAACTTGCGAAATAAGTTTCGGTTTCGGCAAAAGTTTCGGCCGATTTTGGCCGAAACCGAAACTGCGGCCGAAACTTGATTTTTGGCCGAAACTCGGCCGAAACCGAAACCGAAACCGAAAGTTCGGTCGGACACTAATAGAAAGCTTAGTATGGGATCAGCAGGCCGAGACAAATGGCAGACGAATAAAATAACATTTTTTTTCTTGTAAGTCGTGCGGCGTGCGCGTGGTTCTCTGTCTGTCTCTCTAACTTAACACTTCGTTCCATCCGGGTGTCCCTTGACATCGCTCAAGTTTTTGAAGTGAAAACTTCTTTAGCGGCGTTGAGCACTTTTTCTGTCATGGGTATAAAATCTTAACTCGCGTCAGGACACGTGACCTGATCGAAAAAGCGTAAGATGGATACCATTCCAAAATATCAAACATGCTCAACGTTAATAATCAAGTTTTCACTTCTGCCGGCACTCTCGGAGTGCAACCCGTCTTTTTTTTATTAAAAAGTTTGCAAGGCTAGGTAGATAGAATAGAACCAAAATATGTCATTTTTTTGTAATTTTGATAAAAACAACGAAAAATCTCTACCTCAAGAAATACCTAACTTTATATGTTTAATTTCGTATATTATACATATATCGTAATTTAGTGTTTTTACAACTTGTTCTATACTTAACTACTATAAAATCAAAAAGAAGAAAGATTTGATCGTTAACTTCAATTAATTTCAAAAACTACTTTACATAACTACATCTGTTTAAAAGAGTTTAAGCATTATATTATTAACTTAGCCTAGTAAAGCAGCCTATCTTTTAAGTCAGTCTAAGCCGGGTAAACTGGAATAAGTGTTTACAATATAAATGTAGACTAAAAAATAATAGTAATGTATCGAATGATATA
>CAJQZN010030215.1:0-14805 GCA_907164685.1 Colias eurytheme | reverse complement strand
TTAATCTCTTTATCCTTTATTGCATAAGTATTCCACTTGCCTATACCATAAGTAAAAGTATTTTATGTCAATTGGTATATGGTTGTTTTATATGGTTTTTATACGAATCTAAGACGTGGCACTGTCGCGTGAAATTGCAGGATATAGTTTGGATGATTTTCGCGTCATCCCGACATAAAGGATGTAATTGTTGCGCATCGACTGGAAGTAATGCGGGCGCGAGAGAGGGAATGAAAATATATTTATCCACGATTGTAGAACAAAGGGTCAATAGAACAAAAGATGGACTTGACGCCTGTTTTCTTGTGGAAGTTTATGCGTGTGTGTTCGTGTGTAATGTGTTTAGAAATTGTTGTGTGTGTGTGTATGTTTGAGGTATGTCGCGTTTGATAGGATGTTTGGTTTTGGTGAAAATGCTGATAGACAGGAAATTGAGGTGGGTTATGTTTTGCGAACAATTGACGCTTATTTAATCTTATTTTTTGTATAACTTTTACCGTTGTTGAAAATTATTGTATCGCTAATAGAATAGGATAGCGTTTAATATGCATAGGAAGGTAAAAAATATATTAACTACTACAAATACAAATAACCTAGTAAAGTAAAGATTAATAGCTCGGTCTCGTATGCGTTTTCACGTTTCTACTGTCTATTAAGATAAACATAATCAAAATATAAAAGACTCCATATTACAAGCTCGATATTGTAATAAAAGCTAAAAAGCTAACATTGGCGATGCAGTCGTATCACTTCAAGGTGTGATAAACGCAAGGTGCACGATTAGTAATTGTTATTGAAAATTCAATCCAAACCCCACAAGGGAGCTAACAATCAATAAATGTAGGTATAGGTACTTGTTTCCGTCGGTTTATAGAAAAAACTTCGATGCGTTTGTTGAAAGCGGTTGCTTTTATGTGGCCATTAAAATGATTGGTCTTGACTAACGAGAGGTTGAAAGATATTGATTTTTTAACAGCGTAATTATAGGCACAAAATGAGATTTTTTGGTTACATTATTCTCTCGATATTATAGGCATATGGAAGCTTTTGCGCTTATTTGATTGGATAGCTTTTTTCTTATGTGCGTATAATGATAACAAATGTTTTATGGAATTTATATCAAATTATAATATTTTGAAAAAAAATTAATTAATATTTTGAAAAAATCTTTTTGGAGACATTAAACATTTTAATTGATGAAACATTTTCAGCTCATATAGCTTTATTTCTTAACTCATAAGAAAATATATGACTTAAATTAAATTTAAAAATTAATAAACTTACAGTCAAGAAATGTACGTATATTAAATATCGCTTCGTAGAATCGTAGCTAACCATTTGGCATCGCCTTTCGAAACCCGTAGTCACCAATTTACTTGGACACATCGCTTCCTGAATTTTTATGTTACACTGAATGTGCATTTTTCTATTTGGCCATTCATTTTTTATCCGAATAGAGATAATTCAATTAACTTAGATTCTGATAATGATTGCCTTATGTGTTAAAAATGATTAATAGTAATTAAAACTTAAGTAAATAGTGCAAGATGTAAGATTCTGTAAGTGTTATTTATTATTTTTATATTATATTTATTAAGTATAGCAAAGCAGTACAGTTCAGAAAATATCAAAATGTTAACAAAATACATTATTTATTTAATAATAAATTATGAAACATTTAAAGTACCTAAATAATATTGTATGTATTTTCAACGAATACAACGATCTAAAGTTTTTAAGAGATTAGTTTAAAATCTGACTAAAACTAGGCCAAAGCGTACGTAGTAGGTTGCATACATGCGCCAGTCGTACTTTCAATTCTGCATACAAAAGATTCTGAAATTCGGGCTGGAGTTAGCTATTATCGCATTTTGTAGCGCGCCCGTTTTCGATTGTGCCCAAGTAGGTTATAGCGAAATTTCTTTACAATACGCCTGGGAACTAACTATCGAGTTTTACGATAAAAGCGAGCGGAGCGTGATGCAGTCGAAACATGTACGCGATAAGTTCTTGCGATGTAGAAGTTATAATTTTTAACAACTGAGCTTATGCGGTTGTTGGTTGGTGGTGCTAGTAAATATGGGGCGTTTGATGGCGATGTCTTTGTAACATTTTGTTGTAAAGGCAATTTTATAAGAAAGTTTGAATCGATCTATTCGTACATAAAACGTTTTCAACAAATAGTTTAATGAAACAGTAATACAAGTTATGTGACAACCCTACGCTATATGTAACGTGAAGCGCTGACGATGTGCTTTCGATCGTGAGAACGTCTTATTCCTATAGATTATAATATTAGAATTAAAATATATTGTGAAGCATCGTGCTCATGATAACACGTACTTGTAATTTTTATTTTTAATTAAAATCATTTAAAATATATGATTTTTTTTATTAATTCACTGTAAAGTGAATTTAACTTACACGTATACTCGTAAAAATGTTGTTCATAATAGAGGTTTAATGTTTATATGTTTGAATCCTGTTGCAAATTGCCAGTAGATAATGCATAAAATGCAAATTATTGTTAACAGAATGTTAGGTTTCTGTGGTAGAACTGTTTTGTAGCAATTTATATACTCCTTAATATTTACCATAATTACTCAATTAGAACGTCTAAACAATATCAAGCTCTAGAACAGTACAAGATCTTCACCAACCGTTCATACTCAACAATACCTTTACTAAATAATATTAAATAGCAAATTCACGTACGTATATAATAATTTTCTCTATCAACAATCGCGTTAGACGAGACGATGCATTTTCCATTCATTATCATCGTATTACAAGAGCGTCTATAGACTATAGATAGTCTGTACTCGGTACTGGGGACTATTTGCACGAACACTCCGGTACAACGTTACTAAATCTCATGTTATAGATTATTCAGCTGCACCGCCGATACCTGTGTACCGTGACCTTTGTTTACTATAAAAGGACTTTTGAAAGGTAAGGACGTTTGTCCACTGCAGCGATGGGTGGGATAGTGAAAAACTGGTCATTTTACGAGTACAAGTGTCGCTTTTCCGCGATAAAAAGCTATCATTTTGCTCCTGAAACTGTCAGTGGATCATGCTACCGAATATCATGCTATAAAAGAAAAAAACATCTATACTAATATTATAAAGCTGAAGAGTTTGTTTGTTTGAACGCGCTAATATCAGGAACTACTGGTCCGATTTGAAAAATTCTTTCGGTGTTAGATAGCCTTCGAGCCGATATCGAGGAAGGAATCTATATATGTATAATCACGCTAATATTAACAGGAGCTGAGCAATGCGGATAAAACCGCGAGGCACCGCTATAGTTAGTAATAATAGTGTAAGAACATACGTGGTGGACTCTGATATAGATATTAGATACAGTGTTTGTATTGAGGTATCATGATTATGTGATTGTGAGAATAGCGGTTAATCTGTATTGGATTTATAGATGCATATTAAATATCTATTATAGAAGCTTTATTTATACGTTGATATATTCTTGTTTTCATAATCTAATTGTCCTTTTTCATAGAATATTGACATGCAATTTCTAATACTACTCTACGAATTTCATGCGCTATACTTAGTTCCTTGCTGACGTTGTTGGTGGATGAAGGGCGTCCCTATTAGTACCTACCTGCAGGTTGCAGTTTTTTCCATAAGCCACCAGTTCGGTGCTCTATCTTGGCAATCAGTTAGTCGTAAATAAGGCGTCCGCAGCGAGCCGCACGACGTCGCAAAGTCTACGTTTCATCCATAAATCTCGTTAATGAGCTACTCCGATCGTACACGGGATTAGATTGGTCGAGTGTAACAGTGATAGTGGTATGTAAGATCGGCCCTGTAATTTAGTTAGCCCTAAAAACGGCCCGTGTAATTGATTTAATTTGTTATGTAGGTTCACAGTGGTTTTGTACATTAACGGGGTAGGTTCGGTAAGATCGATATATTGTTCTGTTAGTAAGCATACGGATTGACTAATTTTGTATAGATTGGTTGTATCGTTTTATAAATGCTTAAAAGTTGTATGTTAAATTGTAGTTATATTATTTTGTGAAATAACTTCTAATGTGGGCAGTTGTTATTATGTTTAAACTTCTTTTAGTTTCACGTAAAGCAAGCTAAAACATATAATACTTCTATGGGCTATTTTACGTCGGGATTAGTTGTAGAAAATTATTCAAATACTCCGTAAACATCGCAGTGTTTCGTTTCGCCTGTGCAAATATTATGAACCACTAAACTTATTTACTCACTCATATATTATACTAATAACAACACGTAATTACCCACATTATTTGCTTAGTGCTCTAACATTAGCGCACACATGCATATAATATATTGTTTTACACGCTAACAAACACAAACCGGGACGAAACGACACACATTTCATTTTAATTACAATTAAATAATTACTTTAAACTTCGTCCGTACATTTTTACTTCGTTTAAAATTCACTGTTTACTGTTTTTACGATGTTTAACAAGTGAATAAATGAAATGCTCATGCGGGAATGAAATAATGAATTTGTTATGAATTGTAGCGTGGATTGAATTTTATTAAGCTGCTAGAGGTTATATAACACTCTATAAAATACGCTTTTCATAGTTATGAGTGGTTATGACTTGAGTTTTGGCGAGTGTGAATGTGTTCAGTTGAACTAGGAAAAACACACCATACAAGTTATCGGCATTATAATATTTTATGTTTTGTTGTATTATTTTTGAATTATCGTATTTATCTCTTTTCAGTTAATAGCACAGTATTTTTACGAATAGAAATTTTATTTAAAATTTCTTCTAGGAATATTTCCAATTAGATAGTAGAGTGTATTGTTAAGGATAGTCCTATAGGGAAATGTTAAATTAAATAATATAGAACATGATGCTAATATATCTCAGTAGGGCAAACGAGCTGTGTTTTAATTAATTTATGCATCCGATTTCCTCCAATAATAATAGTTGTACAATTCAGATACAGTAAATAGTTAACGCGATTTCAATGTTAGCTAGAAATATTTATTAGCCGCAATTCACGTTTATACGATTCCGTTCGATCTTCGACGTCTCGAAATAGGCCTACGGATAATTCGTAATTCTAACGAAGGATTAACACGGTTTAGTGTATATTTAATGATTGTGATTATCAAGGGCATACACGACGTGAGGTGAACGGGCTTACGGCTAGGCATAAAGCAGCTTAGGTGAAAAGGATTACGTAGAGCCTAATACTGTTCCAACCATCATCTGATCCCTTTATTAAAGGGCTTAGTTAAGCTTCGGTTGCAAATTATTGTTCGCGCGACAATGGGGAACTTAGTTGGTGCGACAATGGGTCGCGGGACTTGGGCGGTTCCTTATTAATGAGTTCGGTGGCCAACTTGTGATATATATTAGTGGTGTGCCTCTAATTGCGTATGTTTGTGTTGCCTTTTTGTAGTGTGGTAACTATAAACTTCAGTAAAACGAATGTACTATAGATACATAGATGAACTTGTCTCAGGAAGTAGGAGTGTCTTATGGTTGCGTACTTATTTTTCTAAATCAAAGAAATACAGTATTTTTTTAAATATTTTAACTTTATTTATATTTAAAGTTTAAATCTTCACTGGTATACGATAAACATTTCGAAACCAAAATTACTTAAATTGCCTATTTTAAAATACATGAGCTCCCATCGTAAGAACGCTCTTTAAATATTGAATAATTTTAAGCTAAAATTTACTCCATTTTTCACGTTGAACCATCAAAACATTGCATTCAATCCACAGTTATTTCAACGAGTTTTCGACGCAACAGTTGACAGGTGTAAAACCTCAATCGGCACCATATGAAAAAAGCTGACTTTCTCTAAAGTTTCATTTGCCCCCCGTAAAATTAATTGTGATTCGTATAAAGACGGCGTCTGGTTTGACGTGACCACGGCGCTTCAGGTGACCGAAGACAGCGACACGGTGGCTGACAAGCCATTGTTTGCAAATATAGGGAGACGCCTCGACTGTCTTTTTTAGTATGGGTGTGTGTATCGTTTATTTTATAGGTGTAAGTATACTGTATATGTATAGGTGTAGGTGTGTTTGTATGTACGGGTAAGCTAAGGTGATTTTGATGCGTCTGCATGTTTTTTTTGTGGTTAAAGGTTTTGCGAGTAATGTTAAATTTTTTGGCGTAGCAAATGCCACTGGAAATTTGTCGGATTTAAAGATGATCGCAGTAGTTTTGGTGTGTTGTGCACATAATATTATGAAGTTTATAGTTAAAGAAAGATACAATATACCTTTTCAAGAGTTACGTTTATGCAAATGATGATTGGTTGAACATAAACTGCATTTAAACAATAATAAATAGGTATCAAAACAAACCATGTACAAATAAAGACAAACGTTTTAAGACAGAAGAGTGAAGTTCATTCTCTTCCCGAAATAATGGAAAAGCTCTTTCAAAAATGAATCAAAGAAATTAAAATACCTGAAATTCAAATAAAATCGTCCGTATACCAAGCAAATTTTACAACCCAATTTAATACTACAGCCTCTCGTTTGAAACAAAGGATGGCGTTTGCTCAGCTTTTTATAACAGTCGAGCGACGTCCATTGCAACCGTGAAAAAGTAGAATTTGGTTGAATAATAAATAAAGGAGCTCCATCGCGAATCTGGGACGGGATATGACAGTTTTTGTCTATCGTAATGAGTCAAATTTCAACTGGTTTTGTTTGATTTCTTTATGTGAATAATATGATGGAAATAACGATGTATAATTTAATAATTGGGTATTGAATTGAGTGAAAAATAAATGAAATGTGGTGAAATGGGTAGATAGAATAATATTTATTCCATCCTATACATGTTGCAAAAATTAACTTAATGTATGATTCATATCATTAACACGACTTTTTTTTAAATTTTAAACAAAATATACATGTAACACGACTTTGGTAGTTGCAATGTGATGTTATTCTTTACAACATTTCAACGTCGTTTTTATAGCGTCATCTAAACAAGAGGATATCGGAAAATATCTAAAGGAAACGACGCGACGGCGAACGTAATATTGCAGTTAGCAGAAAAATAAAAGGGGACATGTTTTGTTCTGTATCAAACAATAGTTCCGGCTTTGATACAAAAGCTGTCAGGGTACGTTCGAGATCTCTGGCGTCGCGAATCAGCGCGGACAATCTTCCCCGGCTAGAATATCGTATAATATCGGATCGCATCCGGGATAGGGAATATCGGCAGCCATCCCGGTTGCGTCCACACTGCAGGTAAGACTATTATCAACTCGTATGCCATTCGCAGTTCGTTCCTTTTCCATTATCGGTAAGAATGGCGATGTCTTAAAATTACTGTTGAAGGAACAAGATCCTTACTAGCTTTTCCAACCTGTGATACAATTTTCTATCACCTTTATTTATAGGAAATATGTTGTTGTCAACGTGCAGATTAACATCGCCAAAATAAACATTGTTCACAAAAATTGCCGCGCACATTTTCAATCAGCGCGGCGGAAAAACTAAACCGTTCCGCACAAAAGCGTGCAAAAACGAAATATTCAATGGAAACGAAATAATAACGATGTCGTGACAAGGAGCTGTTGCCGCTAATTGATTTAACTTGTCCTATAGCCACCGTTCGCGCTAACAAAAATAGACCTCCCCCAGTTGGTTGACAATCAAAACGGTCACCTTTCATATTGTTTGTATTGCGGAGTGGCGTAACGAGGTGTGCTATTGCGGCCCTCGGAGCGGTCTCTTTGACACTTAACAGAGCGTTTGATGCTTTCGTTGTATGCTTCATTTTGTCGATAGTTTTCGAATTTTAATGAGTGAGTGAGAGTACTCCGGATTTAGGCGTGCGTGAGAGCGAGAGGAATGTGTGAAGTAGAGTTATTTTGGTTATCATAAAATATTCCTAATCATAATAACTTATTATACTATTATAATTTAAAATATATACCAAAAATAATCATACGTGTGCAAGAATGTTTGTGGAAAAGTTTTCATATTCACTTGAAATATTCGTTTAGGTGTATGTGTTTGTTTCTGAATAAATTTGGCTTTTTATAAGCCTTACAAAATAATTATTTACTTACAAACTACCTGGAATTTTTCTAATCATGTACCTGTACTGGAAAAACACAAAAACAGACACTTATTAGCTGTTTATTATTAGTAACGTTAATGATTAAAAAATTATGTTCATACAGCATAATTCATACATAATAGCAGTTATCCTTTTTAGATGGCTAATTAGCATAAATTTCTCAACTCGAAGCCGAGGGTAATAAATAAATCATCCGATGTCTCATAATCGCGTCTGCAGCGTAGAAGTTGTTGGACGGGCGAGGCTCGCGGAAATTAGCGACTGCGCGGCGAGATAGCGATACGGGAGTCGGGGACTTTGGTATAGGATGTAGCGATTTAACTGAACATGTTGGAAATCTATTGCAAAGTCACTGTAAATATTAACAGCTTGCCTCCTGGATATAGTTGCCACTTTAAGCTATGTAATCTGGTATTATAAAGATATGCGATGTCACACAGAGGAGCACACTTTTAGTACCAAGTTCTTCTAAGGACAATAATCGAGTGCGTACATGAAGCTTTCTGAATCTGAGGAAACGAAATATGATGAAAGTTATTGCAAAGCCTACGTGGTCTATTACAATAATATGCACTTTACTTCCTGCATGAGAAGATGAGTGAAATGTTTTTGTATATGTAATTAACAAACAACAAGTTTATACTATAATCGCTTAACTAAGATCAAACAAAAGTGTATCGTGTTAATGGTTTTTTCACTTCGATGGAAAATCGTTAAGCTTTAGGACGTCATTACGTAAAATACAAGTACCTAATTGAACAGAAAAGGATCTTAAGACGCGATCTTGTTCCCATTTTGTAAATAGCATACGAGATTAAAGCCATTTTGCATACGATTAGTAAGATTGAGCTTTTAATCGTATTCCCGCTCGAATCGCGTCACTTGGTCCACACAACGGCGTGGCTTTGCATCTTCCCTGCTAATTATAAGCACTTGCCTACAAAACGTGAAAATAATCACAAAGTAGTTTAATGTATTTTGAAAATTCATAGTTTACGCGATTATCCCTGTAGAAGACATTAAAATTTGCGCTGTAAATTTTGCTTTTCCGTGTAATTAAGGGTAGTAGAGTGTACTTGTTATGAATTTTCTCGTTTTAAATAATATAAGGACTAACAAAACTCTTTTCATATCATAAATTAGTGCTCCCGCCTGTTCTTCACAGACTTGATAAAGCAATACTAAAAATTAAGTATCATTTTGCCTCGTAAAATCGGTTCATACATCTCGTATATATACATTGTAAACTTTGAAATTTTAATTACTTATTTCATCGACGTGTAGAGAGAATGATTTTCAAGCGTTTAACATTAAAACTCGCACACTTCTGTTTAATTCGTTACAAAGTTGCAGTAAACGGTAATACATTACTATATTACGATGTATAAAATATAGCCAGGCAATATTAACAATGGTATAAATCGTATCGGAGGCGCGGTCTCTTAATCAGCGGGCTCAGTCTATTCGTGCAATATGTAACAGTCGGGAATCGGGAGCTATCGCTTCCTGCCATTATCGTTTGGGCGCGACTAACTAATGTCTCCTTTTGTGACCGCGGGCCGGTTTTAATCAGTTGTTTATATTATTGCTGGTGAGTACGCGATTTAATCGATGGTTTACCGTTCCTCATTGTATCTTGGTGAGGCTGGCCACGCGAGCCACGCGATGCGGAATTTGTTGGAATGTGTGTGCGTACTTCGAGAGGCGGTTGGGGAATTTTGATTTGCATGTGGGTGTTATGTATTTCGTAATTGTATGCTGTATCAGTTTAATCCTTTGTTGGTTTAGCTTTTAATTGTATAAAATATTTTTCTTAATTTTCCGTGCATCGTTTCTATATGTATGTTTTTAATAAACTTCCAAATCTGTAATATATATCTTATCATTTAATTAGGATAAAGTTTTCTTTTCAGCAATTACATTATATATAGTGTATGTACAGTGTATAGATATTTAAAGTAAAATAATTATTAAGGGGTTATGATAATGCATTATATGCCCATTACATGTACAACCCTTAAATGTAACATTACATATACAAACCATTAAGCTCAAAGACAACCGACCACTTCATAATCGATGATATAGCGTAAAATTTCACCGCTGTCTCTCGCATCATACAGCGATAGTGTTTGTTTAGGATTAGGATCCGCGTGCGTCAAGTTAAACGATAAACAAGGGTGCCTGTTTGTATAATTGTACACACACGATAACGTGTTGACACGTTTCAAGAAACTTTGGGACCTTTCTATTAATTCGCCGGAAATCGCTGAGTTTTGTGTGATGTTAAATTTGTTAGGTAGGTGCGCGTCAGGTGTGTTGTAAGGGATAGGTAAGAGGGGTGGGTAGATGTAGCAGAATTGTCTGCATATTTTGATGTTTATTGTTATTGATGTTGTGATTTAACCTATAGTGAGATACGACAAATGAATATGCACATTAATAAATATATTAGATGCAATTTCACATAACACCATCTCTAATCCCAAACTAAGCAAAGCTTATGTGTCCACTACTAGAAAATTTATTTACGTAAACTGATATTTGAACTTAACATACTTAATAAAGTATGAAACTTAACATACTTAATAAAGTATGAATATTTGAACTAAACAATAGTTTAGTTCAAATATTCATAAAACATTATATTTATTATCATCGTAAACTATGTATTCGATCAAGTAATGATCTTCAGCAAAGCTTCGGAAAGCTTCTGAGTTGGTTAGCTGCATGACTAGTTTAAATTAATATTCTATTCTAAAATTACATCTTATCTTAAATATGAGGTCAGCAGAACATCTGCGACAAACGGCTGTCCAACACATAGGCGTATAATGCTTGGGGTAAAGTGTCGTTCCCTCCCATGAGATAAAAATGTAATTAAACTGAATGTACACCGTATTCTTGTGAAGGTTGCTCAGGCGCCTCTTGCGGACACGTGTTACAGTATTTAATGTGGAATTGCTGGGTGGAAATGTAATATTTGTTGTATAAAGTATTGTTATTAAGTATTACATAAGTATTTTAATTGTGTTTTACTCTGATGTCTGATATACCTTGTAATATTTCTGTGCCTCCAGTGAATAAGGGAGTAAGACGAGTTATTCCCTTTGGTTTTTATTGCACCATTGGATTCAGCTCGTCAAAATACACAACATATCAAAAGGTCATATCTCTAGCTGCGTCCTAACCCATTTTTTCGAATGACCCAAACGGTATAAGTAGGGTGTGATTAACGGTATAAGTTACCTTATCCATCATTTTAGGCAATCGCAAAGGAACTATTCGTCTCGAGTCAAAAGTACCCACGAACACAAAGACGTATGTGTAGTTATACTTTTTGAATAAAGACTTAATTCATTTTGTTCCATCAGTCCTAACACTATTTTAGTATAAACGCATTTGTGTCATTTTTCTAACATGAGCATAAAGGAACAACTCTTTTAGTGTCATTGGTTCAAGTGACGACATGGGACAGTTTGGCATTAATGCAGTGTTGCTATTGGTCTATTAATTGAATACTGCACGGAAACAACACACACTATTCCTTATTATTTTTAAATCGTTTTTTCAATAAATCTGCAACAACAAATCTTTATATTTTTTAAAAAAGGTATAAATTATCAGTTAACTTGGGATACTAATATATTTCTATGGAAATTAACTATTTTTTGCAATAGATATTAAAAATACAGTTAACACATTAAGTGCATTTAATGATATTATACTCTTTGTTTATATAAATACAGAACGATAATTGAATCATCTAAAAAAAGCCAACAAAAATGTTAAACTTATATTTTCTTCTTATAATTGGGTAAGTTTTTAAAAAATAACTCGTTTTTAATCTTTTAAAAAAAAAATTATCTAACTACAATAATCAAGACAATAATACTATAGTCTATAATAGTCGCATAAAAAAAGTATTTATAACCAGTCTTGACAATTATGAATATTGTTTTCTCCGCATATAACGTTTTAGCCACTGTGCTTTGGCAATTTGCCTTTTTTATAGGAAAAAAATCCGCAATATCGATACTTCTTTGGTCCTGCATTTTCGTTAACATTTTATGGATACTCTGGTACCACATATTTTGAAAAAATTGGGCTATTGTCACGTAGAGTCTCTTCAAAGTGCGTGCCACAAGTCGTATTTGCATCCAAGGCACCTTCAAATCTGTGCTTAATTTTTTCATAAAATCTTTGCGGCTCATTGTATTTTGTTTATTTATCCACATTATTTTGATATTATATGATATAGAAATTGTTAAAATTCTATATCATGCCGTAAAATATCGCCACTGACCACCTATAACTTTTCCTGTATTAACTGAACATACAGGAATATGGTTTTCGGGCTTCTCTTATCTCTTTGTAGTGCTTGTATCCTCAATGTATACCACCATGACATTGTGGCGTTGCCACTTTTATTATCTATATTTTATTATCTGTGGCGTTCCGAAACGGAACGCACTTAATCGAATTTTAAATTATTGATTCGACGATTAATTTTCACTAGGACAATAGTTACCATACGCAAAACGCAATACGCAGTTGATACGTATTTAATACCAATACTCAATGATTGTCTCCTGCTAACCTGTACAGACTAGACTCATTGTGGTGACTGGTGAAACATTGTATAGCATTAACAACATAGTACTGTATTATTGAAAGATCGATTAAAGGTTTATTTTACAATCTACGACTTTCATCATACATGGGTAACAAAACCCCATAACATATTCGGTTTTACTCCGGACAACATCTTCAGCCACCCAATCCCCTTGCTTGAAGTCCAAATCCAGCGGAGGACAATAATCGTCATTTACTAAAATTGAAGGTTTTTCGTCCAAGTATAAAAGTTGTCTGGATCCCATTTTATACTCAATCTATAGTATAATACTATAGATATCATGTGAAACGTGACTTGGAAAAAAATTATTCAAATAAATCACAAAATAAAAATTTGAAACAATCTTAAAAGTTACGAAAAGCCCAATTATACGTCAAAATGACGCACAACGTCCTCTTTACAACCAAATGGCGGAATTTACCTGGATGAGCCAACTATTTACTGCTAGGTCTCGACGGCTAATAAGTTGGTTCTGGATTTTGCAGCGATTCGATGGTAAATATAGAAGAGTTCATACGTCAAATTTACGTAGATTGGACTTCTAGGGTTAAATGCATAAATACCTAAATGTTATTTTGTTTTTATTATCTAATAACGATAAAAAAACCCGTTGATTTCATTCGTTTTTCAAGCTAAGTGCATAGTTTTTCCACTAAAATGCCTCAATTGAGTCATAAAGTACACAAATTTCAAGCATAATAAGTCACATCATTTCTATAAAACCAAAACTGGCACTAATATAAGTCGTGTTGTGCGATTATGAACATAGTGCATAAGGGCATAAGTCGTTATATTGCAAAGAGTAAAAAAAAAATTATGTGAATACATTGAGTTATTCCATGAAGTACTCGTTCATAAGGCCACAACTACAAAAAAACACGAAAAAAGTATATTTATGGGGTTGTTACAATATGTGTTCATATGTAAAAATATAGTCTAACATCATATCTTACACATACAAGCTTAAAATTTTGAATTAATAAAGATTTAGTATTGATATATAGTTTTTTGTCTCTCCTGAAAAGTGCTGTTTTTGAGTTATTCCCTTATTCACTGGAGGCACAGATTTGTTGTATGTATAAAGTATTATTATTAAGTACTAGCGGTCCGTCCCGGCTTCGCCCGTGGTACATATTTACGTTTTCTCTACATAAAAACCATCCTCGTACTTCAAGGAATATAATAAAAAAAGAATTATCGAAATCGGTTCAGCCGTTCTCGAGTTATGCGCTTACCAACACATTTTGCGATTCATTTTTATATATAAGAAGATTACATAAGTATTTTAATTGTGTTTTACTCTGATGTCTGATATACCTTGTAATTATTTTCTTTGATTGTTTCAGGTAATGAAAAATCGTAGCGTCGTACGAGCACATCTTTTTTGGGTAAGAAATAAGGATAACAACTTTTAGTTGGCTCTACATTTTCGCTAAACAAAAAGGAAACACATATTTATATGAAGGAGACTAAATAAATTTCATGTTATATTGTAGGCGTATATACGATCAGTACCTAATTATTTCTTCTTTACATTTCCAATATTTACAATCATATTGAAACATTCAATCGCAGGATGTCGATTGTGGCACCCACATACGTTTGTTTTATGAATGCTTTAATATGGCCCTATAAAATGAACATAATTCAAAGATCAAAAACATGAACAGAACGTGGGCGGTTAGATATACAATTTTATAACATATAATGAAACCATACCATATTAATGCAATGTGTAACACTCAAATACCAACCGATTTTATGATATAGAAACAAGATTTTTTTTTGAAATAGAACGTTTCCGTGTGGTGGCGTGGCCAACGCCTACAATTTTACGTCACAAAAATAATTAAAAGCCAAACTCAAAGTAACTTCGATTCTACGCATATAGCCCTTATATAAATAACTTCAATGTATTCCCATCAGGAGATTGCTAGTTCACCTTTCCACTGCACCCTCACAACATTGTTGCACTATAGAAGTCGTCAAGCGAATATACGAGCCCGGTCAAGGCATTTGTATCAGCATAAAGATATCCAAATGATCGCCGTTTGTTAGTTAATTAACACGATACGGCAGTCGT